>CAUHTR010001815.1:0-31405 GCA_959609185.1 Schmidtea polychroa | reverse complement strand
AATATCGGTGATAATCATATACAGTAGACTCTCGATTATCCGACACTCGATTACCTGGATGCTTGATTATCCGAACATTTTGACGATTTAAAATTAAAAGTTAATAAAATGTATGTCTTAATTAGAGTGGGAAATGTAAGATTTACCTATTGATGCTTTAAAGAAAATAAACATGAAGGTGAAATCATATGCTGAATTACCATCTAGTATATTTGTAAATTCGTGAAGAAAACTTTGGCCTCAGAATAAAAATAATTTAAGTGAGGAAATATTATCAGAAATAATTTTGAATGACATTATGACGATCCAACAAGAATTTAATCGAATTTAAAAATGAAATTAAGGAATGGATCTCCGGTGATGAAGAAATGAAAAATGAAATTTAAATCATTGAAGAAATTATAAAAATTTCTTAACCTCAACTGGAACCAAATGATTGTGATGACAAGGAAAAAGATGATGAGCGTGAAATCCACAAACATGGAAAAATATCGAATTTTTTGTAGCGGTTAAGATTTTTTTGGAAAAGCAATTAAATATATTGAACCGCTAGGCAGTTACAATCCGCTAGATGTGATACTTTTAAGAAATTGTCCGTGTTGTGCTTTTCAGAAATACAATAAGTCCAAGGTACAAATGAAAATAACAGATTTTATGAATAAAAAATTAAAAATAATTTTCTTACTAGAAAAAATTTAGTTATTAAATTTAATAATTTTGCCTCCTTTATAAATTATAATATGCAATATTTTATGAAATACAAATTTTGAGTTTTGCGATTTTCTATTTGTTCAAAGATGTGCCTTTTTGTATATAATATACTCATACTATCGATTATCCGAGAAAAGGCTATCAGAACAATGAAATAAAAGCCGTATATCGAGAGTCTACTTTACTAATGTGTAATGTTTACATTTTCATAAAAAAACATTTTTTATAACTTTGTTTTAATATAAATCTAATAAATTAATTTTAATTAAATAACAAGTTTGGTATCACAAGTTATTTAATCAATTAAAGTATTATGGCTAAATATGGCTAATGTAATTTATTTATTACTGGATTGGTAAATGCAAAAACAAAACGTTATCTACTACAGGAATATTTTAAAATTAAGTTTATAAAACATTAATATTTTAAAATTCACAAATTTTCGTAAAATTTGTAAAACAAATTTTTTTTAATATTTCGTTATACAATTTTTATAAATTTTAGATTGTAGTGCACCTGACTCCTAATATTATCAATTTAATAATTGAACTCCAAATATATTAAATTAATTAAATTAAAATTAAATTAATTGTAAATAAATCAAATTAAAATCACTGTTTAAAATAATCTTCTCTTTATTTCCAAAATCAAATTCAATATAAAAAACAATTAATGAATCATTCAACTTCCCAACCATTAAAACTCGTCAAGAACCAATAAAGAAAATATGCCAGGCATTCAAGAAATTGAAGCCTTCGTTTTCTTAGCTATGATATCTCTGATGATGGTCAAGATCATCAACAATCATCATACAATCGCCAGATCAAGTGTCCGGCTTTCGTTGGTACATTTACTACTGGTGCAGATATATAAATTATTTATTTCAATGTACTTTTGAATATAATCTTTATTCGACTTAGTTGTATGTCTCTACAATTGGTGTAAGAAGTGACAAAGATAAATGTTATTTTTTCCTTAAAAACAGTTAAAATTACATGTATAATTGTCCTTAAGACTTTTATTAAGACATTTTCATTTTTTAAATTTATAAATAATATAATAAAAATGTTCAATTATTATGTTGCTATAATTTTTTCCATCGATCTACCAAACCCAAAACCCAATTTTAATTAATAAGAAAACGTGGAACATTACTATCCGTCACAGCAACATTTTGTTCCAAGTCCGCGTAACCCAAAACTTTATGAAAGACCTATCGAAACATTTTTAATAGACGTAAACGAGTTTTTCACCTTAAATAACGGAGTCCCCATCGTCGACCTGGAACAATCAATAGTCACACTTTTTTCAGGGCAAGAGGTGGTGCCAAAACAAACATCACTCATGGCCCATCGGTCGAACTCAATTAATATTTTTAGACTCAGAAGGCATCTCATCACCTTGGTTCCGCATTTTTGAGTCGCATACAAATGCAAACCCCAAATCTAAACAAGACCTCTTGTTAGACGCTTGGTTTACATTTGGTTTACTCATTAGATTCCGAAAACCCTAACGAGTCCATCAAAACAGCGATACAAAAGAAATACTCACCCACAAACACTTCATTAATCGAGAAACTATCAAAGCCCACTCAATACGTAGGCCAAGCACCATCATCATTTTTATCCGAACTCGTACGAGAACTAGATCACCGATCACCCCACAGACCTCAGAAGATCTCTCCCACTTCAAAGACTCGCTACAGACAATATACGGTATACATTATGATACAATGTATAAAAACACTCTCAGACCAATCCTACACGCTTTGTTTCGGAAAGAAGCATCTCTCGCCATTCACAACTTGCACCACCCAGAATATGACCAAAATTGAAACGACTAATAAAAGACACATTAGACGACATTCATAAAAATATTAATAACAACTTTATATAAGCACATTGCAAGCTAGAATGTTTAGGCATAGTACCAAGCATAGATGAATACATGATACATGGCATCACACATCTCATCAAGATCCTGAACTCAAGAGCTGTAGGGATGAGAGAATTCATAATAAAAAATGATAGCTGCAGGAAACTCCAAGGAAACTCCAAATTCAGATAATCAGCATTAGCCTCAGGTATGGAAAAAGAAACTGACAATAGGAGTTTATATAAACTATTCATATTTATAGTATTTATATTTGATTATTTGAATGTTGTGGTATGTTGAAATTGAATGTTGAAATTGTTCGAAATATTATTTGGATTTGAATTAATTTCCAAGAAATGAATTAAGAAAATATGTTGTTTAAATAATATATAATTATTCACGACTTTGAAATTATTAATGTATAAAATTAAGATGAAACCTAACAAGGAACAAAGCTAAGAACTAAAAGGGAATTATAAGAGGAACTAAAGAGTTAGAAAAAGGAGTATTAAAGTAGTTCGGATTAGAGAGCGGAATCAAATAAAAAGGTGAAACTTATTTTTAAATTGCACAAAGTCGAAACTTTCCAGGGCGAAGTTCAATCGGAAATTGTGAGAAAAATTCTGGTTAACTAAAAGTTGTAATTATTTATTGAGAATTGTAAATTTGCTATAAAACAAATATACGTTGGAAGTTTGTGTTTGTCAATTTTGGGACACATGGAATCAGAGTAACCAAGGGTCGACTTTTTAGTGACATAGAACCCAACATTATTATTATTATTATTATTATTATTATTATTATTATTATTATTATATGTATTATATTGTTATTATTATATTAGTATTATTGCACCCCTCCTCAATTTGGCTTAAGGATGGTGACAGGGATGAAAGATTTCTTTTTGCGCCAGGTAAGTATACAATATTGCTGATTCAACTCTATTGCATACTTTCCCTGGAACAGTGGAAATCACATCACTTGCAAATTAGCTAAATCACAGATAAAATATCTGCAAACTTGTAAACATAGTGTATGAAAAATCATATTCGCCTCGGAGACACCGTCTAAACACAGAAACTGTTTACATTTGCATTCGTGAACATTTAGCATTTTTAACTTGTAATGGTGTAAAATATTTTTTTACGGATGTCTAACATTAAAATAATATAAACATTACAAGCTTTGTGATACCCAGTGCAAATTATTTATATTAAATATATAAAATAAAATAATAAAGTCAATGAATCAAATGAATAATGAAGGAATACAAATAATTAAAAATAACTATATAAAAATAAATATATATATACAATAAAACACCGGATATTCACTTGTTAAATATAAAATAGTCAAATATATACACGGTAGTCAATCACAGAATACTCGATAGTCAATGGTTCGTCGAATTGCATAAAGTAATTAATTTTGATTGACTTGGATTGGTTTTCTGAGTCCCCCTTTGGATTTATTGTCTTCCCTCAATAATCTTCACTTAATAACTTTTAGGCCTTTTTCTATAATATTTGTTTAGGACAAATGTGGTGATGAGCCTTCCCTCATCATCCAACACAAAATATTTTCAAAAATTGACCTAAAATAAGCATATCATCAAATACATTTTGCGGAAGAGAATATCGGAAAAACAGCTGTGGCAATACCGCTTGGACTATTCGAATTTCTATTAATGCTGTTTGGTTTAAAGAATGCTTTTCGGTCGTTCCAAAGGCATATACACAAAATACTATGTGATGTAGATTTCTCAGTTGCTTATGGGAATGATGTAATAATAGCTTCTCAGCAATTATTCCGAAAATGAGAGTCATATAATGTAAGTTTTAGAGCAGTTTCAAGATAAAAATATGCAAATTAATATAGAAAAGTGTCAATTTTTCAAAAGAAAATTATACTTCTTGGGCACATGCTGTTGAAAAGGGGTAGGGCACTAGAGTTTGCACGGTTCGGTTAACCGGAAACCGAAACCGCGGTTTTCGTCTCAAAAAACCGTAACCGGAAACCGTCTGCAGAAACCGCGGTTTTCGGTTTTCAAAAATTACTTCATTTAAAGCTACGTAAAATAAAAAAATTCTCTCAAAATATTAATTTTGCCTGATTGTATGCAATTTTTCATACTTTATAGTAAGTCGGAATCCATGCCCACCAGTCAGAATCCATGCCCACTATAAAATTATAGCTGTCAAATAAATTTGTAAAAACTTTAAAATTGATTACAAATTAAAATTTATAATTCATTAATTTACTTTCTTGGATTGTATAATTGGATAATTATTTTGATTCTTGTTGAATTTATTGAATGATTTGATGTAAATTATAGGTTGTTTATACGTATTATATATTGTTTTAAAACTATAGGTGAGTAGGTAATTAAAATTTTGAATATGTACTTATATAATTCTTTTAAGATAATACGTAGATTTGTATTACTAAACAAATTTTTGAAACACTTTCAGTGGCCAAATAAACCCTCAAATGATGTCATCAACGGTTTGGGAATATTTTATAAAAATACCAGCATCAAACAAATCCGACAATAAAGCAAAATATAATAAATGTGGAGTAGAAATAACTAATTCGAACGGATCGACTTCTGCTATGATAAACTACATGCGAAATATCCACAAAATTTCTTGCAAAAGAACAGCTGTTGCGAGCACAAGTGCGTTAATACAAAAAACAATTTTCAATTATGTTCCAAAGCTAACTCTTGGTGAGATTGTGGACGAGTTGGCCACAAAAGATGGTTTTACTATTCGTGGAATAACAAATTCTAATTTTATTCGAAAGGCTGTTAGTGATAAGGGGTTTCAATTACCAGAAAGCGAAAATGGGACAATGGCGCTTATTCATTTTGAATATGAGAAAAAGAAAAAAATGTATATAAACTTTTTTGACCAAGAAAAACAAAATGGAGAGAAATTTAGTATCACTTTGGACGAATGGGTTAGCTCACGACAGCGTCGTTATATGAACATCAATGCCCATAATAAAGAAGGAAAAGTAATGAATCTTGGATTAGTCAGGATTTTTGGATCTTGTAACGCAGCCAAGATTATATCAACTATGTCTGACCATTTAAAAATGTTTCATCTTTCGTTTGAGCAAGACATTGTTGCAACGTCCAATGACGGGGCTAGTGTCATGGTGAAATATGCAAGAGAATGTCCAGCAGAAGTCCAATTATGCTTGAATCATGGTCTTCACCTTGCATTGTGCGATACATTTTATTCCAAAATTGACGATAATCAAAATAGTGAAGAAAATCAAGAATCCTATACTGAGGACGATGATAATACTGAAGACGAATTTAGTAGCGATAGTTGTGATTTTAATTTGAGCGAAGATAATACCATTGAAGAAGTTAGAGAGAGAATTTCAATAGCTGAAACTCTAAAAAAAGTACGAGCTATCGTTCGCTTTTTTAAATTTTCCTCAGTCCGTAATGATCTTTTGCAAATAAAACGTTATGGATAAGCTAGGTCATGAACTTTATTTAGAATTAGATGTTCAACACAGATGGAACTCTATCCATCCCATGCTAGAAAAATTTCTAAAAATTAGCGAATCGATAAGGGAAGTGTTAAATGATTTAAACGCCACAAATTTAATTTCATTGATAGACTTTGATGTAGTTAAGCTGTTGTGTAGTATATTGAAGCCACTAGAACTAACTGTACTTGCATTAGGAAGAAAAGATGCTAATCTAACAACAGCAAAAGGTGCAATTATATTTCTGTTAAAGAAGCTCGATGGTATCGAATCGAATTGTGCGGGAGATACATACATAATTATAACCCAATTACGAGAAAATATAAAAACACGCTTAAATTCAAGACAGAATCGGGAATTGAGTTCTTTGTTGTCATGCCTTCTTCAACAAGTTGTACCCACAAAAGAAAATTTAAGTTTTGGCACTCGTTTATTGAATAGGTTGTATCCAAACCAGATCGATAATTGTGAAGAATTTCTGTGTGAAACCAATTCTCCAACTGATCAGAATATTACATTTACATCTTTATCAGATGAAATAAATGCTGCTATTAATTCTGCTGCAAAAGAAGTAGCTGCAAAGCCATTTAGTTCTCTTAAAGATGAATTTGCTATATATAAGAAAACAGGCAAAAGAACAACAGTTGTTCAACAACTATACGATGCTATTTTAACAGTACGCCCAACGTCTACAGAATCGGAGCGGGTATTTTCCACGTCTTCGAACTTTAGTAGAAAATTAAGATCACGCCTTAGTGATTATTCGCTTAATTCTTTAGTATTTTTGAAACATTATCGAATAAATAATAGTTCTTAATTAACTAAATAACAAAAATCTGCAATAATGCAATATAATTTTCGTTATTGTATTCCAATAACAGCTAAATGAAATTTTCTATTTTATTTATTTTAATTTTTATTTATATTAGTTGTACAAATGTACGATTACAAACATATACTAATATTACTGAACTATAGTATATGTATAAACAAAATACTATTAATTACCTGTGTTATTTTATATTCTCTGTGAACAATGTAAGTGAATTAGAAATTCATATCTGCATTGTCGACAGAATAGGAATATTGTTATATTATTTATTAAACAACATTATTACTATTTTATATGTTGCAGCTATGATTTTATTATATATATTTCTTGTATGAAATACATTATACTTTTAAATAGAAATATATTATTGAAAAAGCAATAAATATACTTATGCCTTTTTATTTCCTTTTACTTTTTTAGAAACCGAAAACCGAACCGAAAACCGCGGTTTCTCAAATTTGAAAAACCGAAAACCGCGGTTTGCAAAAACCGGTTTTTTTGCAAACTCTATAGGGCACCTATCACAGAACATTTAGCAACAATTAAAAACATACAGATACCGAAAACATGTAACGCAATCAAGAACTTCTCTCGGATTGAAAAAATTTCAGAATTATTGTCATTGTTATCTTTGCTGGTCAATGAAAAGGTGAAATCAAAATTAGTAGACTCAAACACTAGCCTTTCCAGATAGCAAAGTGTCGTTGAAAACTGACTCTGAACACCTTTTTCGGGACAACACAATCAACATAACTAGAACAAATAATTATGTATATTTTGATTAAATTATAGAAAATATATCCAAAAAAAGTAATTTTAATATGTGTAAACTTATTTTTAAAACTTAAATTCATAATCAAGAAATAATATTTAAAATAAATATTACACTGTAATTTGTTTAAATAATTTTTAATTTAAAATTAAAATGAACAATTTCTCGAAGTGTATTAAATTTTTAAGGTTAATAATTTTTCCATATTCAATATAAATTTTTTAACAGGTTTCCTAAAATTTTAAACATCAATCATTCATTTTATTGCAGCAAATCTTTGTTACCAGTATTGAAAATAAATAACATAAATATCAAATAAAACTTTTCTTAGAAAACTAGAAGAAGATTGATAATAATGTTAGGATGCACTGGATTTAGTTTTTTTATATATGGTTTGGCTCAATATAAACTTATGCAGGCTGAAGGTTAAACATTTTTTTAATCGCAAAAGTTATTTTAATTTTAGAGTCCTATAAAATTATTTATGATATTATTGATTCATCTAATAATTCATATGGGGATCCTGATATAGGAGGAGATTTTAAATTATTTGATCATAAGGGAATTGAAAGAACCAGAGAAGATTTTAAAAATAAATGGTTATTAGTATATTTTGGTTATTGTCGTTGCCCCGATATTTGTCCTGAGCAATTAGAAAAAATGACACTTATCGCTGATAAAATTGGTATTTATGTTTATTACAAGTTTACATTAATTTTAATTATCAGAATTCTTCTGAATGTTTCTTTCAGGCTATGACTACTCTGTATAAATTATGTTAAATCAATGAAATTTAGCTTAATCTGTGACAGTTTGTTTATACTTGTTCATTCATAATATTTTGGAGCCTGAGAGAATTTGGTATTTCTTATAAGAAACGATATTAGGACTTTTTCAATTTATTTTTTCTACCTTTTTCAATTTGCTCTATCTATCAATCTTCCAACTCGTAGTTCCCCACTGATTTTATTAATTCGATAATTTCATTTTGTAAAACATAAGTTTGACTTATTTGATTTTGTAATAAGCCCCAATGATTTTCATTTTCTGGTTCTATATTTGTTCTACATATCTTCTTTGAATTTAATATGATTTGATGAATTTTATTTATTAATTATTATTTTACTTTTTGATGCTGATTCTTTAGATACTGTCACAGTTTATGGATTTCTTTTTGTATCGTTTGCTTCTCTTTGTAGGATTTTTTTTATTCAACCATTCATACAAGATGGCATCAATTTAATATTCACTACGTAAATGTTTTTGTCTGGTATTCAAGTTTGAATTCAAAATGGAGTCTGTGGATTTCATAAGATTATTTATACAACCTAATGAAAGATTGTACTTTGATGAAAGAAATCGTAGAGAATAAACCTTTATCTTCATCGAATAACTTTAACAATTTCTGTTTCTCTTCGATACTTAAATCCTTTCTCTTTCGTTTTGAATTTGTTTTTTTATGTTCATAAAAGACAGTTAAAAGTGAAAAATTTAAACAAAAAATTGTATAAATTATTAATTTATTTTACACTAATTTTTTTGTTCATTGTTCAAAATAAACAGTGTTCATATTATAAAACATAATTTCCCATGAATACCAAATGATTTCTAATAATTTTTGAATTAAATATTCATATTAAACTCAGTTCATATTGGACAGGGTTCACTGTATTACATAATTTCTCTTTTTATGCCATTTCGTAATTTCTGACTTTTATATTTTATATTTGTTTTTATACCTATTTTACCTAAATACCGAACTAATGTACGTCCAGTCCTTCTAATTTTTTCTCATCGAACAAGTAGTTAAATTAATGGACTGTCCGGTTCAAAACCGGATACCTGGCAACTGTAAGTACAACCGGTCCATTTACCGCTGGGATTTCATCGAATTCAAATGCAAATTTATACCATACTTATTCTTGAATAGATAACATAAATTTTTGAATGCATAAAATGATATTTGGACTAAAAATATGTTATTGAAGCTTTATTTAATTTGAAAATCTACTGGTTGTTAAATCTAATATTTATACAACTTTTATTTTGACGACTTTGGATATTTCCTTAAACATTTCCGAATTGATATAAATACTATGTAATATAAATATTATTGGGCTGAGACAGGAAATGGACTTATACTTAAAACACCATGCACGAAATCAAATAATAAAAGAACTAGAATCTAGTTACTAGATCGTAACACTAAAAAATTTCATGAAAACACATTTTAAGCATTTAATAAATGAAACCGATTATTAAAAAGTAAAACACGAACAATAAATTTAAAAACGTATAACAGCTGAAGTTAAAGCAAAATAAAAACTCGCCGAAAAATTCTGATGTCGGGCAATAAAATGAAATACTGAAACCCAGATCAAATAAAATTATTCAAAAAAGAAAGTAATTTTGACTACGCTTTCTAAATAATTAACTCTCCTTTTCTTTTGATACACTTTCTAAAAGACAGCTTTGAAGAATATGTAATCATTTTTTCAGCAGAATTACATAATCTCAAATTCATCCGTTTTTTAAGATTTTCCATAGACTATTGTTTAAAAGCTTTAAGTAGTTCTTATCTAAATTATGTTGATAGAATTAAATTTGAATTAAATGAAGCAAGGAGATACAGGTGATATACTGATAAATTAAATAATATTTTAAATTTAGAACATGAATTGGAAGATAAATTAAAAATTTTAGATTGTTACCCTATGTGAATTGTAACAATGAATATAGTGAAATGATAAAAACGCTTATTCGAAAATTTGTACAAGAATTTAGAGAAAAAGGAGTTTGTATTGAGCCAAAATGATGTTATAAATAAATGATCAAGGAGTAGAATGTACGAACGAGCATTGGTCTACGAAAGCGAGTAAAATGTGGCGGAGAGCAGCCGAAATTATGGCCAATGATGAAATAATTGTATTATACAAGGCAAAGGTTGGAAAAAGGGTAAGCGTTTTTATAAATGATAAAATTCAGGTAGTGTTAGATTGACATTGATAACAAGCAAAGGGTAGCTCTAGGAATACAAAATCAAAACCAACATCAAATGAATGCATGACGATAATTATGCATTGCAAGCGAAAAACCAACGCTGACCGGTGGCATATCGTGTTCATCAAAAATAGACATATTGATCTTCATAATAATAAAGTCGTTGAGAAAATTACTAATAATCAAAATTTAACGTTATCATTGACATTCTTATGTGTAAAAACAATAGTCTATCATTACACCGTGAAGAGAATCTATTCATTAGGAATTGGGTTAAATATCATTCATATTTGTAATTATGGCAATGGCCAAGTGGTGCTCTACTCATCTACGTTATTTTAATGGTGAGAAATGATGACAATAACGATTTAACTATCAATATTCTGAGCCGCAGCAGTTAGAGACAAGGGTGTTGTAAGATATGATTTCATTGCATGATATTGATATTGTAGAGTATTTCTTTCTTTTATACCTTTTATGATTATTCTCTAAACGGTAATCTTAGTAATCTTGTAATGTGACTAGTCGTGTTATCCTTCCTGTGAATAAACGAGTTGAGCGGTTGCACTGCTGATGGGAGAAATGGGATATAAAAAACGAGAAAAGGAAAATCAAATGGGAAAAGTCAATATGGTTAGAATAATCAATACCTAAAGAAAACTTAAAAATTCAAAATCGGACGAGAACATGGAACGAAGGAATGAAGGTGTTACTCAAAAAAAAAGAGAAAATAAAACAAAATAAAAATAATACAGT
This sequence comes from Schmidtea polychroa, assembly GCA_959609185.1. NCBI lineage: Eukaryota > Metazoa > Platyhelminthes > Tricladida > Dugesiidae > Schmidtea > Schmidtea polychroa. The sequence goes on along the minus strand of CAUHTR010001815.1, from coordinate 19,952 downwards.
ATTCGAATAAATTCAAGTATCCTCAATTATTTGTTTTACGTACCCCGAAAATCTTTGCAAAATAATAAATAAATAATAAACGTAAAGCTTAATAAAATTATTAAGGCAACAAAAATCAATACTGGATTAAGTCATAAACAATCAATATCATAAAACTAGCTTGGAAAATTTAAATTAGAAATTTAATAAAATATAAAATAAAATAATATAGTAAAGATTCTAATATAATACGTTTGTAGTAAGAACCCTATGGGGAGCTACTCATATAAATAAAAATATGAATAAATAAAGTTCTAAATACATGAATTAATAATAAAGGCCTTAAAGGCCCCAAATCGCGAACTTCGGGATCTGAAACCTTCACGGCAAATTACCATACCCGCCTACAGCACTGGCGTAACCAGCGGATATGATAATTTTGGGTGTGTTAAATGCCTTGGGTTAGTGGTGAATCAAATGCTATGAATCAAATATATGGGGAAAATAAGAATAGAATAAAATACAAAATTAAAAATATATTCATTAAAACATTAGGATAAATCCAAGTAACATCAAAACTAAAATGGCAAAATAGGATTATTATTATATTGAAGTATCATTATTTGTAGTATAAGCATATTGCTATATTATTATTTAGTATTATATCACATTAATAATTATAATTGGTGTTATAATTATGATAGGAAAACAAAAAAAAATCATTATTGTATCTCATCAAGAGTTATTATCATTGTATATTGTTATAATTATTATTGTTATAAAAGAAAATAAATTAAATTGGAAAGTAAATTATTAATTATTATTATTGTCATTATTATTATAAGTATTATTATTATTATTATTATTATTATAATTTTTATTATTATTATTATTATTATTATTATTATTATTATTATTATTATTATTATTATTATTATTATTATTATTATTATTATTATTATTATTATTATAGAGTAATGAGAAAAATTACTTGCATTAGTACGCATATTTTACAATGGATAGTCATTGCAATTAATAATTACCAAAAAAATATACAATTCAAAACTTCCCAATGGCAGATTATTATAGAATCCTATTCAACATAATTACGATTTGCGTGCCTTCTTAAAACATTTGCCGAGTTTCCATAGAAATCGTAATTTGTGAAGAGAGTGTTAAGTTAGTATGTACTTGTTAGTTTCGTTGATGTTATGAAAATGTTATGTTTGGGGGTCGTTATTCGATGACTTGTTATTTAATGAGAAAATTGATGAGCCCGAAAGAGTCTCCGTTAAAACTTGTGGCGGGACAATCGGGGTGCAGGCTGTGTTTTGTAATAAGATAGTAACAAATTAAAAATAAAATTAATAATCAACAATAATACTTATCGTACCAAAACTTTTATTAACCAAAACCAAAATAATAATACTTTGAAAATTAATACTTTGATTCCGAGATTAATTCGATCGTCAAGGGATAACGCAGTACAAGGATTGGAATGGTCTTCCGTTAGGTTCTGTAATTAATTCAATGGTCGATAGATAATACAGTACCAAGATTGGGGGAGATTTTCAATTCGATTCCGTAATAAATTCGATTGTCAATAGATAATACAGTACCAAAATTGGGGAGATTTTCAGTTTGATTCCGTAATAAATTCGATTGTCAATAGGTAACACAACTTGAAACTAGCGTTATTTTCTGTTTAATTCAATCTTCTTATCTTTAGATTATTTATCGACTTTTTTAATATTTGTAATTCACTTTCTATAGTGATAATTTACTATGGTAAATTATCACTATATAGTTTGTTTTTTTAAAAAAATAAAAATAAAAAACCTTCACGTGCAACGTGCAGAATTGTTATTTGCATTCAGACCATACAATTAACAAAACCAAAAAAAATAAAGAATTACAAAATATTACAAAGAGCTTCGAGTTGAGGATGGAAGTCATCTGGTAAATATTATAAATTATTCCAAAATACACCTAATTCTGTTTTTACACTAAAAAATTCGTGTAAAAAAGATATTGGCAGAATGGATAAATAGTAGATTGATTCCATACCTAAATAGGCAACAAAAGTTATGATTTGGAAAAAAGAAAATAAAAATTTTCATGGAATATTGAAAATCGTGTTAAAACAAAGCAATTCGTGTAAAAAGATAAAAAGAATTCTTTTTAATTCGTGTAAAATCAATTGGTGTAAATGCAGAATTAGGTGTATAAAAATACCTGAAAAAAATCATTCAAAAGCACTGAGTAAGGTCTTTCGGGTTGTTTCTGTGGCGTGGGTGTTGATAAGTTGCAAAAATGAAAATCAATTCTTTTCATTTCATGTATTAAAAATTATTATGCTTGCGACATTTTTTTATTAATTTATAATAATCTTGGGACCCTACTTTCAGAATCAACGGTTCATAAAAATACCTAGATTTAGTTTTCTTAATTCCATAATTAGATCGATCATCAATATATGATAACTGAATTAAGCGTTTTACAAAATTATATCTTGTCTTTCTTATTCAAAACACAGAAAAATACAGTCGGGAATAGCGAGTAACCTGATACAATCCAGATTTGATCGTAAAGTGGATGAAAGTGAAATTTTAAAAATTATCAATCCAATTCCGGAAAATAATTGTTCCAAAAAATAATAAAAACTAAATTATCACTATGGTTACAAAAAATTTAATTTATATATATATATATAGCGCATCACGGTCGATTGCTTTCATGCTATTACTTTGTTTTCGTTATATTGAGAAATCTGTTAGCATTTATTTATTTGTTCCTTTTGTTTATGCAATTGTTCTCACTATCGTACATAATATTCTCAATAATTATTTTTTTAATTCGTATCATTTTTTACTCTTGTTTTATCTGCTTTTATTGTCTATCTTTATGTCCTACCTTCACAATTGTATTCGTAATCCTATCCTACTTTCTCTTCATTAGTGTGTTTTTGGCTTTATTTACGTTTGTTGTTTTGATTATTTCTTAAGTATCCTTGATTAATAAACAATGAATAAAGATGTAATAATTAGTTGATGCAAGTTGAAAAAAAGTGTTAAACAAACAAAACGAGAAAGAAATTTTTCTAATTTCAACAGTTGGTGTGAAATATCGAAATACGTGAAACTTAGAAATTTATCGGTTGGCAGGCATAAATAATATCAAAATTTTGAATTACAAAAGTCAGCAAAAATTAAAATGGACACAATAAACATGGTTTCAAAGTTAGAAAAAATTGACTTGAAAAAAATTATGATTGAAAGAGATTTTAATGAAATTCGTAGAAATTGATATTCAGCGTATGGATTTTAAGTACATCAAAGAGGAGTGACAACGAATTCAGAGTAGAGAAATAAGTTATCAGTGCCGAGATATTTTATTCGTCAATTTTGATTTTTTAACAATGCTATATCTAATGAAATTGTCAAGTTCTTGAATAATTCTCTTATTGTAGCCGATAAAACTATTTTGTATATATTCTGTTTTATAAGAATTGCATTTTTTTTATCAGAACATCTCACTAGAAATATTATTCATGAAATGCTTTTTAAATTAATTTTATTTTCTAGACAAAAATCCTAACGTTCCATGTATCATACCGATATTTATTAGTGTTGATCCAGATAGAGATACTCCTGAATGTGTAGCGAAATATATAAAAGGTAAGCATATTGCTAGAATATACATTCTAGATTTATTTTCACTCAAGAATTCTCGTCCAAGATGATAGGATTAACCGGAGATGCTCATGAAATCAAAAATATTACACAGTCTTATAAAGTATTTTACAAAGCTGGTATAAAAGATAAACATGGAGATTACTTGGTAATTTAAATCGCTGTTCGAAGCTTTCATTTGAGTTTAGGTTGATCATGCAATAATCATGTATCTTATTGGTCCCCAAGGTGATTTCATTCAATACTATGGGTCTGCAAAATCCACTGATGAAATATATGCTTCTATCGTATCAGAAATGAGAAAGTACAATGTATTGATTTAATGTTGTATATGGAGGCATTTTTAGTACATTTTTTGTAACCATAGTGATAATTTAGTTTTTATTATTTTTTGGAACAATTATTTTCCGGAATTGGATTGATAATTTTTAAAATAGCGCGGACTAAAATTTCACTTTCATCCACTTTACGATCAAATCTGGATTGTATCAGGTTACTCGCTATTCCCGACTGTATTTTTCTGTGTTTTGAATAAGAAAGACAAGATATAATTTTGTAAAACGCATAATTCAGTTATCATATATTGATGATCGATCTAATTATGGAATTAAGAAAACTAAATCTAGGTATTTTTATGAACCGTTGATTCTGAAAGTAGGGTCCCAAGATTATTATAAATTAATAAAAAATGTCGCAAGCATAATAATTTTTAATACATGAAATGAAAAGAATTGATTTTTAATAAGCCAAACCTTTGAAAGAACAAAAAATACTGATGTAGACATGTACGATTGGTTAAATATTTTCTGTATAAGATTTACAAGAAATGGCCGTTTAAATTGTTTTATAAACTTTGATGCAAAAAGATTCAGAATTTAAAACTCTTGATTTATCACAAAAACGGGTAGGTCAGATAGTTTTGGAAAAGTAGTGTGAACACCTTAACCTTTTGAGTGCCAACATGATTTTTGATAATTACCTAAAGAGATCCAACTGCTAGTGGGAAATAGAACTTTTAAATAATTTCCATAACTTTTACGAAAACAATTTCAGAAACAAAAATAATTTTTGGCCTGGCACTTTCGACTAGTGTTTCAAACAGCGCGATTGCGCCTTTTTATGCTCTGATCTGGTGGATGAGATATTTCATAACACAACGATATATTTGACTCCAGATATATATATGCGTGTGTATGCGTGTAAAATATAAATAACTCTATGAATTAAATAAGATAAGACTTCTCAAAAAATATATTTGATATGCACAATATCTACAAATTGATACTTGTGTTTCCAAAAAACCCGCTGAATACTAAAGTAAAAAAATCGGTTATTCGAACCGTCTTCAGATAAAGAACAAACGCTGGGTCTAATGCTTCTCATTGCTGTATAAAGAAATGGATCAAGAATGAGGGTGTTTCTCAAAGTTTACGCGATCGATTAGATCAAGGTTGATATAACGTTCATAAATTAAATTCTCTCTAAGATTTTAGCCCAACGAGCAATACAGGAAGAAATACTGCTTCTCGTGGTTGGGTATGCTTTCCCTTTAAATTATCAAATAAATAGATTAATTAACCATATGGTTAAAATCTAATATTTTCTCTAAGCTAGATATAGCTTTCATTCTCTCATTTTTCTAAATTTTGAATTTGATTTTATATCTTGCTTTAAGCAACAGCTGTTAAATATTTGAAATTCTCTTTTAAATCCTATATATGGTTCTTTTCTAACAACAGCTGGTACTATTCCTGAATAATGCTTTCTAATCGTTATTGATTTTTAAGCTGGAATATTTGTTCGTTTCGTTCTAACAATTTACAGGTATTTATATTGATTGTTTTTGTATTATATTTAACTTTAGTAATTATATATTACTAATTATGTATATCTTTATTTATAAATTTCTTAATATAGTATTTTTACGCTACTTTTTATTTATAGTAATTATTAATTCTAATTATAGTAATTATTTATTTTTCTTAACTTATTTATACATATTACTGTTATAATTACTATCCTAGCCTCTCTATATGACTATGGAAATTGCTCCCTGGGCGATCCCAACCTCAACATGGCTTTCCCGTAACAAGATTTTCGTCCCTAAAATTAAGAATGCGGCAATTATCTAAAATAAACAATAAAATGTAATAAATTAGAACTAAATATACCATAACATAAACAAACAATAAAATACACAAAGGTTTATCAACTCACAATGTTAAATAAAAATATAATCAAACACCAATGTAAGGAAAATGCTTATTGTCACACAAGATAAATTGTTCGCCAGGATACTTTGCTGTGACAGCTAAGTGTCAGCCGAAATGCTAGTACTTGCTTCTTTGATGGATTGTTTCGCGTTCTTCTTCAATTCTACGATCGATATATTTAGGATGATAAATCACGACGAGTGTTTCTCGGGTGCTCACATTTCTGTAGATAGTCCATGAGACTACATGTGTGCTTTAGAGTAACATGCGGACCAGGAACAAAGACATATGACATCATCGATGACGTAACAAATATATATTATGCAATTTTCTCGGGGTATATTTTTTAAGGTCAACATAAGAACATAGAAAATTTTGAGATCAATGTCATTTTGTGGACAACTTAAGGTCAATTTAAGCCATTCAGGGTCAAAGTCGATTTTGGGTCATTTTAAAGTCAAATTCTGAAGTCAGAGGCGATTTAGGTCATTTTAAGGTCAAATTTTGAGGTCACTGAATGACCGATAATTTCCTCCCCTGTCATCCCGTGAGCATGGATTGATAGTGTTTGAAAGGTTCTTTTGGGGTGACCACAGTGTTAAGTAATGGGTCCCCGTTTAACTTTAGGATATACACTGCAACTAATACCGATTAGAGGTGTTCTCTTGCTGTGGCATAATGCGCCGCCACGAAAACAGTATGATTGCCTTCTTCTTTACTTGACAGAGGTTTTCGATTTGAATAATTTGTAATCATTTTCGTTGAGGATATAGGACTTTGGAGGTTTATTAGCCTATTTTTGTTGCGAAATTTGCTAGATTCTAATATTTCCAGAACAATGAAAGTTTGGCTTTTTGTTGCTTGGAAGGTAATTCTCTTTTCCCTCTTATCGCTATCCGAGATTTCTAAAGTACTATCGGTGTGTAGTAGAATTGGACCACTGGCCTGGAATGTAAATAGTAAATTCTTTGCTGATTGAATGTTGATGAGGATCGATGAACTCAGGAAATGTATCAATGAGTTTTATTTTTTCTTATATCAGCACTAATGTGATACACATTTGCTTATTAGGGAGCCTGTAAATTGAACTTGTTGGAAATATTGGTACATGTAGTGTAACGTTAATTTATTGAGTGTAGTTTTTTAATTGTAATTGTAATTGTAATGTTGCTTCATTTACCATACGGTTATCATTGTATAATCTTACTGAGCCATCTTTCTTTACAACCACTATCATGGGTGATTGATATGGCAATTTGCGGTTAATTTGTGGATCATAAATTATAAATTTCATATTTGTTTGTTGTACTTTCATTTATTACGATTTCATTTGCTCTTACAAAATAAATACAAAATAACCTATGATTTTTATTGAAAATCGAAGAATGAATCAGGTCACCAACGAAAAAATATGTCAATGTAATTTTCCATAACGTCCAGGAGGAAGAACTCACTCGCCTGAGGTCCAGATGGATCTGGTACAAGATCCATGATTGGACCTACCAGAACGTAGTTCCAGTGGTCCCGAAGGCGGAACCCTACATCAATTATACCTCTCTGGCTTTGGTTGACGCATTCGAGGAGGCGAAGCAGGCGGTGGATCGGGAGGTCATCTCCAAGATCCGACCCATGAGCGAACTGCTCCAGAGGCCGAAGGAGTGCGTACCTTCGATTCCCCCCAGGAAGAAGATTCGACCAGGCAAGGCTGCACGGGCCAAAATGAGACAAGCCATCCTGGTCCAAACAACATTTCGACCAACAGTACTAGAGCCTACGCCGAAAGAATCGGCCAAGACACCATAACCTCTGATTTGTGTTTTCTGAATAAATTGTTACTGGTATATTAGCATCCGGGCATTCTGACTTTTCCATAATGTCAATTGTCGTAACGGGGACCTAAAGAAATCCGACATAAGCCTTCTATCGGCAGTCCGTGAACTCCAACGGGTGCTAGACAATTATAGTATGCTAAGCATGCTCACTTTTTGCTAGTACTCAAACCCTTGATACAGTACCAACGTTGATTGCTCAACGGGGATCAAGTGGTCAGCTGTAAATTGTGTTCTGGGTTACGCTGGAAACAGCATGAGGAGGTAGATATTTTAAATTACCTGTAACCCACCACAATATTGATAATAGTTATAATAATAATAATATTAACCTTGTGAGTGTGGCCAGTACCTTTGTGAGCAATACCTATAGGGGGACAGAATATCTTGTCAGATAAACTTGGAGTATATATAATAATAATAATCCCTGTGTTTCAAAGACCTTTATTTTCAAATAATAATAACTCTTGGCGGGAACTCTCGAATTTCAAATTTAAAAAATTGAACTTTACATTATCTATTTAGTAGTAATAAAACATACATTTATTAAATAATAAAATAATTTAAAATTTAAAGGGTAATCTAAATACAAAGTTATTTTATTATTNGAAACTTCAAACATATAAAAACTTTCAAAGGGTCCAAAAACCTTTAAAACCATATAATATATACTTATAATATATATCAAACAAAAGGTAATACAAAGGTGAGTATGATGGTCATATCCTTGAAGGTCCATGGTCAAATGTTCAAATTTTTAAAACCTTATTATATATATTTATCCGACAAGATATTTTGTTCCTAAAATATTTATTTTTACACACATAACCCTTTAAATTTTATTATTAATATTATTATTATTGTTGGGTTTTCAGTTAATTTAAGTCGGTAACTTCTGACTCCTCTTGTACTTTAAATCAAAACAATAACTACCCAACGTATATTGGAATAACAAAAATTACAATCTTTTCTCAACACTTTTAAATCAATAATCAAAGTTACGTTTGACCGATTCTCAGCACGGCATTGATGCTTTGTAAATAGATAATATTCACCTTTTATTTCTTTAGGTTCTCTTGACCCACATTTTCCTTTTTTTCTGTTTGATTTGATTCCTTTCACCTTTCCGTATTCCTATTCTATATCTTCTTCTCCCTAATCTCCTTAATTCGTTTTTACCTGTTCCTAACTCGATTTCTTCTAACTCTAGCTGAGGCAAAATGCCGATTTGCTCTGATTTTCCCATTCCTTATATACTCTTAGAAATCAGGATGACAAATGGTTATTGCCGAGCCAATCTCTCACTTGACATTTGCTTCCACGTATCTGCTTCGGCTGTCACCCATAATGGTCCAACGAACAAAGATAATTAATGGCCCGTCCGGCCTTTCTACACGCACTATCTTCTCCTTGCTCTTTTCCACTTAATCATTGTGTCAAGCTAATGGGCCCAAATCTTTCTTCTGTTTACTTTTCTTCTTGTTTATCTAGCTCGGGTTTCCTTCATATCTCGGGTTCTCCATTGGCTCGGGTTTCCCATTAGCTCGGGTTTTCTATTAGCCAATTAATTAATTAATTAATGTTTTCTGTTTTTACACATTTGAATGCTTTTCGACCCTTCCTTACCATTTTCTGATAAATCTCTAATCATCATCTGGTTGACCATTAGCTAATCTATACCTGTCCCGTTTTCCCAATTCGATTTCGATGATTTTACAATTTATTGATTTTTCACGGATTTCCGGATTCTTGCCTTTCGCAATTGCTTTTGGCATTTTCTAATACTGCTTCCATCACACTTTCCTTTACTATCAATTCTGTGCATGATCCCGCTTTTATTTGTCTTTATTCTTCACTTACTTTATATTTAAATAATTAACCAAAATTTCATTTAAATTTATTTTAATTTACGGACCTCAACATTATTATTATTATCATTAATATTATTGTTGGAAATCCAAGGAGAAAAAAAATAAAATAAAAAGTAGACATTACTACGCACTCAGAGTTAGGTCCCGAAAATATCCAATATGATTAACAGATCATCTCCCTTATGTGTGCCCGTGGCGGTGTGACACGTTGGTACTGCGCATATAGGTCGGAATTTACCAACAGGTGAGCTCCTATCTTAGAACTACTCTTGGTAAAATCTCGGTTCGGGTTCAATAGTGCCATAGAAGGACTTATCCGGTTTCAATCACACAATCGGTACGACCCTGATCCAAGGGGACGCTTTTAACGAACGAAAGAAATCGAGCCTCCGGATAATCGCATGCAAGCTTAATAATTAACAGTAAACCAAATGACATACGCTAAGATCACTAAGATTTATTAAAATTCAAAATGAGGTAATCGGTATTTACAAACTATCCTACGATGACACATCGAATACAAAATATACAGTTAAAAGCCAGAAAAGATCATGCACCTGGAATCGAAAGGAAGTACAGTCTAGGTTCGAGGGGTTATTTAGAGGAACACTTCCCCTTCGGCCAACATAGCATCGATGTCCACTGGAAGTCGGCTATCTTCTGGGAATTTCGTCCCTCCTGCTGGAACGAGGCGGTATATCTCTTTTGTTGGTGGCGCCTGTTTCTGTGAGATCTCCTTGAGCGAGGTTTGAGTGACAGATAATGAAGCTTCCAATGCCGCGATGGTGTCTCGGCGCTTCTGGTTTTTCTCTGCGCGCAAAGGGCGTTTACGCTTCTTCAGAGCCGAAGTGGTGGCTGAAGCAGATTGGAGAGTCGACGGCGCAGAAGACACGCCCGGAACTATAGCGGATTGGAGATTCGATACCTTGGTAGTTCCCGATAGAATCGGTTCGCTGATGGGTGGCAAATGGAATCCATGGCCTGCACAACTGGTCGACAGTCGTGACCCACTGTCGCTCTGATGGTGAATCGGGAACACGTTAGTTCCATCCTGAATTGGGTATTCTCGTACCCTCTTTGAAATTTCGGCTTCAGTATAAACCTTGTGAAGCGCTTCCGATTGGGCTTTGATTGTTAGCCGCTGACACCGGCTTTCTTCCAGGAGACTGTCTCGGCAGTGCTCCAACCTCAAGATTTTCATCCTTTTTTCTTTCATCTGTGGCGGGGAGAACCACGTGCCTTCATACGTAACTATGCGTTTTTTGAGAGCCCCTATGTAGGTGTGGAGTTTCCGGATATCTTCATTCTTGTCTTCATTTCTTGTTCGATGAGCTGGGTACTGACATATCTATAAAGAAGAAAATTTTTCGTCATAGTCGGGAAACAGTTATTTGGATATCCTAATGAAGTCAGATGGATTCATAAAAATGTCTTGGTAAATATCAGTTTTACGCGAAAGAAAAATTACAGATATCTTAGTGAACTACCATATAGAGAAATCATGCAAGATCACTACCACTCTGGCCGGTTTCAGTCGACGAGGCACATTGCTCAGCAAAAGTGGGTTTGAAATTGAATTCTCAAGTTAAAACATCGTTGGGAAACCATAAACAAACATACAGGTAACGCACATGCCCAACATACAAGCAAATATTAAATATTAAATAATTATTATAGTTCTCTATTTCCTCTATTATCTCAATCATATTTATCCTAAATTCCAGCTGGGAATGACAGGGCAGAGTATAAGACATTAGTCGCAAAAAACAATTTTGTCCTGAAGACGGGGTGATTGGGCAGGATTTGATCGACAAATATATTGATTAATTTAAATTAATTCTTCCCCCCAGCATCATGGTAGTTTATTCCCTTCATTCGCTCGAAATGTCGAAAAGTTGATTGAATTATAATCTAATTCTATGACGTAATTTGTTGCACTGTTAGTGAAATTATGTGAGACGCTAGAATTCATACCGACAATTCGTGTAGTTATGTTGGTTCGCTATCTGTATGACGATGCGATTTTCCTCTACGTCAGCGCCGCAATGCATATAGCTATTTATTTTGTCCTTACAATTTCAACTGAGAATTTTTATCTCCCCACCTAACGCTTAATCTCGGATTCATCTGTCGGAGCGATAAATTCCACTAATTTACAGTTACACTACTCATTCCTCGTCGGAGAGTATTGGCCTCCTATCTGTGGAATTTTCCCACTGGCATTGTTTACCGATTTCGAATCGGGATAAAATCATCAAATGTCAAAGTACGACAGCGATTAATACTAGAAGTGGTGTGTGGGAGGCATCGTTGATATTCGTGCAATGGCGGCTTATCGTACACTGAAAAGTAAATATTTATGATTTGTTTACTGGGAAATCGGATTTTTAGACGGACAAGACAATATCTACGGAAGATATCTGGATTGATAGGCCGAGTTTTTCCGTCGATTTAACGAAAATCATCAGGTTCGGGAATTTCTAGTTGACTTTGCCTATCAAGATAAATCGATTTACTGGAACAACGTCAGTAGACGCTACTTTTATACGTGACGAATCTAAAGGTGATCCTCTTTTACAGGAATATTGAAGTGAAAAGTGGTCTGCTACCGACGCTATGAAGATACGGCTATGGGTTTCCTGACGATGGCAAGTAGAGAAGGCAGAGCTTCGCTCCGGTGATTAACGATAATTGAACTTGATGGAGTTATGATTATCAGTGTGGAATTTCATCTAAATTTCTCATTCGATCACGACTAAATGAAGACCTCTGGATTCTCACCTCACTCTATTTATTCCGACTCGGAGTTTCTCCACTCCCTACGACACACCGGAGAGTCATAGGTATCGCTACCCACCATCCTCGCATCATCATGAGGGACAGATCGATTCAAATGAATATGATAAAAAGTGGAAACATCATAAAAATTGTAATTCGCATTATGAATGATCAATCAACACAACTAGATATAAATAATTTACCTGGCGACCATGCCATTTGGATTCTCAATCATGATACCTTCGGCCAACTTCCCATCCATCCATCGAAACATAACATAACTACTTCATATCCACTTTCGGCGAGAGTTCCGACTACCATTACACTCGATAAACTCCAACATCATTCAATTATCATCTTCGTATTCTTGGTCGATAAATATTTCTCTCAAAATCGTTTAAATTCATCATTTGTTCAATGTTTCTATTCCTCATTGGATCTTTTCTATACCTTCAAAATAATGCTTGGCATTCCTCGGTATCATGACTAAGCTCCCAGATAGCACCGTCGCCAATCCCGAGAAGAAGTCCTCAGTATTTACCATATAAAAATTTATTAGATTAAATCTTCGAATTTCTACTATATATCTTCGTCATAATAATTAAATCATGATAAACAATTTCAAACCATACCCAAAATCTCGAAATCGAATTAATAGAGCTGAATCGGCTTAGAGCTGTCTCGTAATATCTCCTTAACAATTTGGATTTCCAAAAGAGAATCTTTTCTTTGCAATCGATTCTGATGAATAGTTAGTGATGGTTATTTCTTCCTAGTCGAATGGTTTTATAATGCTGTGATATCGGTATTGAGTCTGTGGATTTTCCTGTGGATATTTGTAGTGATTTTTGCAGAGTGGTGAAATGATTATGAACTAAAAAATTTTACCTGTAGTGATTTTTGCAGAGTGGTAATTAACTGAATTGTGCGTTTGCTTATATATTAATTTTGGTCCAATCAGGACGGAGTTGTGGTACTTTTTAATTAATTATTGTTATTTTTTGATTTTTTTAATTGTTTCAATAAATTTTATTTATCGTTGTTTTATTGTTATTGTTATTTTATTGTTTTATTAAAAATGTTATATTTTCTCTGCTTTTTTGTAGATTTTCAGTGTAATAGTTTGTTTTAATTCTTCGTACAAGTTCTGTTAAAAAATTATTTTATTTTTGGATTTGGTTTTTTGCATTTTATTTTCCTAAATTTGGTTTTATTACATTATTTTCTCCTTTTGTTAGTTACACGTAGGTAATACCTTATTTCCTATAATTATTCTTATTTCCAATGATTTTTATTTTTTAATTGTTTTGTTTTTCTTTTACTGTTTATTTCGGTTTCTCCTGATGGATTTTCTTTAATTTATAGTTATTTTGATTTAATTCGGTTAGGGTTGCCTTTACTTGTCTGTTTTACTTTTACTTGGCTTTTTCTCTCATGCCCGATTCAGCTCCATCTTATATTGTAACTTCGAGGTTTAGCCCAACATTATTATCAATATAATTATTGCAAATATTAGTGAAAAACCTAAAATATTTACTCACATAAGTTATAGGGTAAAGAATTATTGTGTTTTTGCAATAATTAAGGGTAACAATATGAAATTTTATCAAAATAGATGTAAATTTCTTTAAATTTTATGAAAAATCTATGTTTTCTGTGTGTCAATTGACAATTTTCAAATATTTTATTAGGCTTCTAGAAGCTAATTATAGAAGCTGTAAAAAATTTAAAAATTTTGAGTTTGTGTCATTTTGAAATTTTAAATGTAAAAATTTTAAAAGTTTTTAGTAAAACAATTCATTATATTTACAACCAATGAGAATTAAGAGAAAGTAAATAAAAGAAAGATTGAAAGGTATTTTGGGGAAGAACATTTCTAAATTCCAGGAGATTGACAAGGACTATCGTATAGTCGAAAATTCTTTCATTAAATACATTATTTGCAGCAAAAGGCTTAAATTATCATTTTATTGTTTTAAATAATAAATGCTGCTACCAAGCAATCATCATTTTATATTATTATTATTATTATTATTACAAAGTATTATTATTTTCAAAGAGTTATTTAAAGTTCTTTTTCTTATTATTAGTATTATTATTAATATTATTATTATTATTATCATTATTATAAATCTGAAAGAAGAGATTACACCGAGAACAGCCAGGATTTCAGAACTTCTCACAGCGACATGGAAGATAGATACAATGTCCCTGAGAAATATCAGCGAAATATCGTCGGTGGAGTCAAGACAATAGATTGTGAAAGAAGAAATGAACGACGAAGAGACGAGGCAGAAGAAGAGATGTACCAGACGGAAGATGGAAGAAATTGGAGTAAAATTATGTTGAATAATGCCGAAACAGAGATGTTATGGGACTCTGGAGCATCAGTAACAGTCATGAGCAAGAATTTGTGGGAGAAAATAAGCAAACCAGAACTTAAACGTAGTATGATATTATTGTGCGGAGTTTTTTCAACTGGAGGTGAAGAAGCAATGGGATACATGACTATACCGGTCCACATGGAATCAGAAGACCAAAATAATCACAGTAGTAGTGGTAAAAGAGATCAAACCCGAATTCATAGGGGGCATTGATACAATGAAAGAGTTTGGAGTAAAGTTAGTAAAAATCAATAATATAGAAACATCATTGATAAGCAAAATTTACACTGATGAAGAAAGAATAAATAAAATTGAAGGAATGATCAGAGACTACAGCGGAATTTTTATGGCATCGAAATTCGATCTGGGATTTACAAACTTAGTTCGACATGAAATGCGGAGCACAGGAGGCCCAATAATGCAACATCCTCGACGTCAACCAATGCACATGGAGAAAAGGATTGAAGAACTGATAAAAGAGTTAATTAAAGCAAATGTTATTCGGTGTTGCAAGAGTCCTTGCAATTCCCTGTTAGTGATAGTAGTGAAAAAAGATGGATCTATCAGGATGTGTGTAGATTATCGTAGATTGAATTCCATAACAGAAAAAGAGTCATTTCCGATGCATAACACCAAATTCTTACTAGACTGTCTCGCGAATGCAAAAATATTTTCGTCAATCGATTTAGGTCAGGCGTATTATCAAGTGGAGTTGGCTCCAGAAATTCAAGAAATGACTGCATTCAGTACAAGAGAAGGACAATTTGGTTTCAATAGACTACCGTTTGGCTTAGCAACAGCTCCTGCGACATTCCAGAGACTGATGCACACAGTGTTAGAAGGAATGCTATTCAAGGGAGTAGTAGTTTATCTAGATGATATCCTGGTATATGGTAAAAGTCATAAAGACCACGATGAGCTATTAAGGGAAATATTCAGAAGAATTCAAATGGCAGGACTGAAGATAAATTCAGAAAAATGCAAATTCAATAAAACAGAATTGTGTTTCCTTGGTCACACAGTTAACGAGAAAGGTATCCAGACAAACAGGAAGAAAGTGGAAGAGATCGAGAAAGCAGAAGTACCAAAATGTTCAAAACAATTAAGATCGTTTCTCGGATTAACGAACTACTATAGAAGATTCATTAAAGACAACGCCAAAATCGCAAACCATTATACGCAGCAACATATGAATGCGATAAAGATATAAATTAGACTAAAGAATGCAATGGGAGTTTCCAAACTCTAAAGAGACGGTTGTGCGAAGCTAGGACTTTTATCCTAGACACAGACGCTAGTTTCGGAGCCATTGGAGCTGTTTTGAGTTAAATTACAGAAAATGGAGAAGAATCTGTCATAGCTTATGGCTCGAGACATATGTCATCACATGAAAATGGATACTGTGTTATCAGGAAAGAACTGCTCGCCGTACATGAATACGTCATGCATTTTAAAGAATATCTGTACGGGAAAAAATTCATAATTCGCACCGACCACAAAGCATTGGTTTTCATGAACACTACAAAAACACCAATCAGTCCGCAATTCCAAACATGGTTATCTAACCTGTTGGAATATTATTTTGAACTAAGAAAGGAAAATCAACGATTTTATATATATATATATATATATTATCCGAAGAACAGAAGCTATGGAAAAAGTATGGGGACAACAACAAAAGGATATTCGGTTTCGAGAGCTGCGAGAGTTATTGAAAAATGGATGTACACGGGAGAAAAAGAATTGTTTTTCTTTTAACGTAAAAAATACACAAATTGATGGAGGATTAATAACAGTAGAAAAGAACAAAAATATCTTAATGTTAGTCCCAGAAACATTTGCAGGCCTGTTAAGAACAACGCTACATGAAGAACTATGTCAGATTGGAGTTAAGAAATTGTTTCATTATATGAAAAAGATATTTTATTGGCCGAAAATGCAAGAAACAATCCAACTCTGTTTACGATGTTGCGAGATCTGCGCTAAGAGAAAGATCGATCAGACAAGAACCAAGGAAACATTTATTCCTAGATATAGCTCTGAATTCCTAGAACAGATTGTTATAGATGTGGCTTACATGGAAATAAACGCAAAAAAAATATATGGTAGTAATGGTGGACCGTTTTAGCAAACTGATTTCTTTAACTGCAATCACAAAGCAAGACGAAGGGACCATTTTCAAAACAATACCTAATAGTTGGATCTATCGAAATGGAAAACCGAAGTGTATTTTAACAGATAGAGGCCGAAATTTCGAAGGAAATTTCCTAAGACAGAAGCTAGAGAAACTTGGAATCACACAGGAATTCAGCTCACCTTACCAGCACCAATCAAATGGTTTAGCCGAACGAGCCATACGAACGAAAAGAGATCTTATTACAGCAACATTGGCAGGTGGATGTGAAGAGAGAAACTGGCACGAACTTCTACCCAGAATAGAGTTCACCATAAATTGCAGTCGACAAAGTCCTACAGGTTTATCACCATTTGAGATAATTTATGGACGGAGTGCTAACTTACACTCTAACCTGAAACAAGCCGAGATATCAAGAAACGAAAGAATCGAAGACGCGAGATTTAACTCGAGTAAAGCCACAGACACTATGAGAGCTATGGATAAGACAAAAAGGGGCACTCGTTTTTTCGAGGTGGGGAGGAGGTACTCGTACGTAAAGAGCCGCAGAACAGGCACAAGGATGGTATACAATACGATGGCCCATATAAAATCGTCAGATTTCTATCACCTCATCGAGTCGAACTACATTCACAAGAAGGAACCAAAGAAAGAAGAATCGAGTGGCTGAAGAAGTGGAAAAAGTCTTAAGAAGGGGAGAGTTAGATGGCAAAAAAGAGTAGATGAATCAATTATTCCTGATAGGAAATAATTGAAAAATAACGAATTTTAACAAAATAAAGAAATAGACCAATCAAAATGATAGATTTTCAGATAAAAAAACAGAAATAAAATATGATCTGAAACACACACGAAAGATCCTGATTGGTCGAAGGCATGTACGACAAAACTATATAAAGGGCCATCTCAGTATCCGCTCTACCACTTTGTTGCTCAAAATTTATCTGAGAACAATTTTTTCACTTCAAAATATTTATCTGAAACCCACTTATTTTAAAACTTTGCTCTCTGAATTTTAAATCTCAACTTTTTTTATTTTCAAAAGCGACTTCATCAACTTAAGAAGTAGATAGATATGGGCCTACAAAACCATGTACTCTTGGACCAAAACCCCACCCCTACACCCTACTGAGTATTTTTATATAGGTCAATCCAAATTTATTATTTTATTTATTTTTAAGAATTTTTATTAAAACATTTTATAAGTTTTATAACTATTTTATAATTATTTCCTGGTTGTGCTTTCTAAACCTAAGTTATTACCTGGATGCGCTTTCCTAGCCTAGATATTTCTATGACTGAGCTTTTCTTGCCTCATTATTCTTATTGCTGTTGACTGTCTTCTTTACATAATTATTTCTCTTTTTCCTTTGCTTTTATCTACCTCATTTTATCTGCATTTATCCCTGTCTCTTATTCCGAGTATACTCGTCTTACTTTTGGTTGCTTTATCGATCATCGATCCCTCTTTTACCGGTTTTATAATACTTTCCTTGAGCTGAACTTTTTACACTACTTGTTTCTCAACATGAAACAACAAAAAAGGTTTTATTATCTACTTTGATTCTTGCCTATCCGCTTGGAATTGTTCAACTCAACTCTGTTCAACATTCTACCAATTGGAAGGGGGTAACCGATCAACCTATGATGATCGAGAATAACGACCAAAATCAAAGATCAAAACAAATTAAATTGTTGGTTCGTGATTCGTTCAAACCTACCAGTTAAAGCTGTACTTACTCTTAACCACTTAACAGTCTAATTTTTTTTCAAAAATATGTCCAAATGTCCACCTACCACCACTCAAAGCGCAACTAGCACATTCGAGTTTTAATTCATTAGCACCCAAAAACTAGCACGGTTTGTGAAAATCACTCTCTACAAGTAAAAACAGAATTTGCCCGAACGAGGCTGGGGCATGTCACTAAGTCAACAAAATCAATGCCCGAGTCACGATCGTGCAAATCTGTTAAATGGTTAATAGCGAATCATTGATGAATGAGAGTAGAAAATTCTGATAATCTTAATAATACAAACCCGGACTCAAAAAAAATCTGAACATGATAAACTGATGAGACTATTATTTTCTCAAAACAATGATTATATCCATAAGTAGAATTCTATTTATTAAGTTTTTTGTTATTATTCTGGTTGGCATTGTTCATTACAGAGCAATGACCTATTGTAAAAATTATATGTCAAATTTATTATAAATAATAAACGTTTTTAATAATAACATAACATTAATAAAAACAACTTTATTATGAGTAAGTCATTGAGCAAAGATAAATGAAAATTGTAAGCAAAAATAAAATTAACAACATATACACATAATTTTATGTTATAATCACGGCCTTATATAGTATTGCCGTGTTTGTATGTATCGGCTTGAATAATCGTAATCTATCAGCTCACTCTTTATGCACTCATTTTATTCAGGTATTTTTAGTTTTTTAGTTTTTATCAGGAATAATTAATTCATATACTCTTTTTCTAATTCTAATTGATTAATGCTGATTTAGATGGGTGCGATTTTAGTTGGTCACCATTATATATATATATATATATATATATATATATATATATATATATATATATATATATATATATATATATATATATATATATATATATATATATATATATATATATATATATATATATATATATATATATATATATATATATATATATATATATATAGATATATATATAAGTTTCTTTTTGACAATCATTTGTTTGGCTTTTGGCAATATGTTTCGTTTAAGGCTGTTGTGGGTTCTAATTTTATTATTACTGTTTTACTTTTTGATTAGAGGTTTTCTTATATTTAATTAATAATTACTTGGTGTTTGGAGTATTACTTAAGTGGTTTCTTGTGATTCTTTCTGCGTGGCCTTGAATTTGACCAAATTCCCTTTAAATTATCTCTCGTTCTGTGTATTTTATTTCCATCTAATTTCTTATCTGAGCTTAACATAAATGAAAAAATTATTCCGAGTTTTTTTGGCAGTTTTTAAGAAATAACTAAAATATATAAATATTTCATTTTAATATTATAAAACATAAATA
>CAUHTR010001814.1:0-36737 GCA_959609185.1 Schmidtea polychroa | reverse complement strand
AAATTTATTAACTAGAAAATGGTTAAAAATTTATAATAAGCGTCTGAAAATGAAATGAAATAAAGTGTTGGTGTTTAGAGTTGATAATTTATTTCGTTTTTTGCACTGCAATTTAACTTTGACTTCAAAACTCTCCAGTCAAAAACAACTGTGATTAAGAAAAATGGGCTGATAAGCTCAGGTATTAAAGCTACTCCCATTTTTTCTCGCTTAAATGTTCCTGACCAGTGATGTGTGAAATTATTTCTTTCAAATCCAAACAGAACAAAGAGTACTAAAATTTCAAAAATAAATACACAAAATATCATAAAGAAGAAATGGAAATTACATTATCTACTATCAAATAAAGAAGGCCAAATTTAAAATTGGTAGCAGAGTGTAATTCCTTTTGGAGTGGGTTACGCATAAAATACTTAGAAAAAATCATGTAAAGACGATTGCCTAGTAAACTATTAATAAAAGCCTCATATTCATAATGTTTGTGAAATTCATATTAGCGAACTAACACGAATATAAACGAACGTCGGGATATCAATGAGCCGAATGCGTTGAGCTTAACGTCTACATTTCTAAGATTTTCATCAAGACAAACCGGGACACCTGGCAACCCTAGTAACTATATAAAAAATTAAAATAATAAACCAAGTATAAATATAAAAATCAATAAACTCACATATTTTTAAATAATTTAAAAGCTTTAAATATTGTAAATAAAAAAGTAACTTTCCCACGACGGCCACAGATTAAATTAAACAAAAACAAAACTTAACCATCTGTTATTCATAACAAAAACAAACTACCCAACAGGAAAAGTTTCATATTAAAACCCATTGAACAGGAAAGCTAATTCGAAAAATAGAAAAAGTGTGATAAATAAACGAAACTTTGGAGGAAGTTGTCCTCCAAAATTTTTAATTTTGTTTGCAATATTGCATTGCAAAAAAACCGGGACAATTGAGCGTCCCGAAGACCTCTTTCGGGACACTGGGACAATGATCTCAAAACCAGGACGTTTGGCAACCCTAAATATAATCCCCTCTTGATCTTGAGGCCCTAGGATGAAGCCTAGATAGCTTATTGTAAAATTGATAATTTTAAACAAACGAATTTTTATTTTATTTATTTATGGTATTTTCTAATGGAAATTAAAATTATTATTATTAGTAATTATTATTAATTATTTTCTAAAAACTATTATATATCAATCATGTTGGATTTAATTATAGTTCTTTCCTATGTTAATTCAATCCAAGATTAACAATATTGCTGTCTAATTATGGGTTCATATACTAATGCAACTATTTTTGTTTTTATGTATTTCGAAGAAACGTCATAGGAAGAAGAATTAAAAAGTCAAAATGTCCCTTGTGGGACGAGAAACATTTCTTTAATCAATGTCATAAAGATAGAAAATAAGAAAAGTACGAATCAAAAAAAATTCAATTTTTTTGGAAAAGACCATTTCAAAAGAAAAAATGTTGTATAAACAAGAAAACTGTGAGGGTAAGCGCAACTACTCTTCTCACAGAGCTTTAGAGCAAAATAACTTTTAAAATTCTTTCTATTAATAAAATTATAAAATATTTATTACACATAAAATAAAACATCATATATTTTTGTTTCTAAAAACAAATAAGTTTCAAAGTAAAGATTTGAAAATGTTAAAAACCAAAATGAAAAAAAAACAAGTTGTATGCTTTTTAGAAAATAAATCAGTAATTTAATTAAATGAAAACAAAATTTGTTCTAATTGTTTGTGTAATCGATTGATATTTATTAAAAGCTTTTGTAATTTTTCCACATTTCTTTTCCAAAATCTCAAAATTGACCAATTAGTTTATTTTTAAATGTTATTAAAATAATATATTTTAAATTATACATTAAAATTTCATATAATTGATTGATTATAATTGAATATAAATTAAAATTAACAAAATTATATTTTTTACATTCATTTTTGCTAATCACTCGAGGTTTCAACTTATTGTGCATTTTGTTCTGAAGATCTGTCGAGGTTTGTAGATCTGTTCACATGATCAAGTTACAATTCGTATAATAATAGACAGCAAATGTATATTTTAGCAGTTAACTAAATTAACACTTTGACCGCAAATAACCAGTTTAAAAGTCACCAGTGACTTTCAACATTTATCATATCGTATCATATGATATTTTGGTTTACGAAATCGTAGTTTGCCGATATGACTCTTAAATTAGATACGATTAATAGCTGCTATCTAGAATAAAAAGGAATTTGACTGAAATTGCCATTTTGGTCAAAGAGAAAAGTATAGGAATTGATAATAAAAAGGCGTTGGGTGATTTCAGTCAGATATATTATCAGAATTGCAAGTACTTTTGTATTGTGTAAAAATTTGAGATGGTCGTTCTTTAGATTGTCTACTGTTAGACCCATAGAGTAAACAGTCCGGTCAGGTTTAAAGCTGACATAAACAGGCATTCAAGAAGTTCATCTAAAATACAAATAGAACATCAAATAAACATAATAACAAAATAAAATAACAAATAATAAACAAATTTAATAAAGTGAATAAAAAGCAAGAAGTAGTCTAAAGCAACATAATCGTAAATAATAAAAAAACTCACAGAATTGTCCAAAAGACAGAAATTATCAAAAATCAAAATGGTGATGAAAAGACAAAATTGAAGCACAAAACGAAACTAATTAAACAAAAACAAACTTAAAATAAAATGAGAAACCAATCAAAAGAGAAAAATATTAAAAACAAAATGATTGGTTAAAAAGCCCCTTAATGCGGGGTGACCAACAATAATTGGTCAACTAGCACTAGGGTTTCGTTTTAATTTTAGACATTAATAAATTCAAAGTCGTGAACATTTAAACAAAGTATTTTCTTAATTCATTTCTGGGGAATTAATTCAAATCCAAATAGTGTTTCGAACAATTTCAACATTCAATTTCAACATACCACAACATTCAAATAATAAAATATAAATGCAATAAATATGAATAGTTTATAAAAACATCTTACACCCCCTCCTTTAATAATCTTTTTCAGTTTGTATATTCCTTTAGTCATTCTATATTTCTAATTTTTTTTCTCAGTTGACATTTTGATCACATAGCTACGATTGTGCCGTTTCTTAATAATTTCACCAGGATCATCATACCTATTATCCTCTTTTGAGATAACATCGTCTTTTATCCACACAAAGTCCCCAACATTAAATTTTCGATTTGTTCGCAGTTTATTGTTATATGATACTTTTTCATTCTTTTCCAATTGTGCTGTCATTGTTTCTCTTTTTTACTCATACTATTCACGAATTCTTTAATTTAAAAATTTTTCAAACGAGGAAAAAGCGGTAAAACTGTCGTCGAAGGAACTTAAACAGCACTAAAATCATGAGAAATTAACAAAATAAAACATCAATTAAACTAAACCAAACAAACAATAAGAAGAAAATAATTAATTAAATTAAGCTACAAGTAAAGAAAAGAAATTTTAAAAAATCATAAAAAACATTTAGTATTATGAGGAAAGAAACAAAAACACCATGGATAAAAATATAAAAAACCAGGATTGGAAAAAATTAAATTAGCTTCGTTAATAAAATATGTTTTCCCAAAAAAAATTAGAAATAAACCAGCTTTAATAATTAAAATCAAAAAATTAGAAACAGAATATTAAATTATTAAAAGGAAAAAAAGGATAAACACTCAACTTAGTTGGAAAAACGATCAAGAATTAAATATTTACAAATAATTAAAATAATATAATTGATGAAAATCAAAAAAAATTAACCAATAAAAAACTTACGAATTTTATTTAAAAAATAATCACAAAAATCAGACGCAAGCTCTCTGAACAAATTCATATAATTTACATTCACTCGCTCATCAATTCTGTAGTGCCTCTGACTTTCAAATTAATAAATATATTAATTTAATAATTAAATTTCAAATTAATTAAATTGTTGGGTATTCTGTGCAAGTCGATATCACTGTCTGACTCCCTTGTGTTCTTTTCGAAACAACCCAACACTTTTTATTAATTCAACCACACTTGATACAACCTTTTTTGGTCTGCACTTTTCAATACAACTGCAAATCTTACGTAGGGATAAATCTTCCAACGGGAGATGTACATTTCTGGTACGCTCGATTTAAATTATTCAATTGAATCTAACTTCAAAGTTTTTTTGTTACTCTCGCTAAATTTCTCGTTTCCTTTTCTTCGACCAACTGGCAGTTCTGTTTACTTGCCGGTCGCTTTTATACCATTTTGTAATTGATTTTACTTTGCCAAATTAGTCTGGATCCAACTTCCCCCGGGCTTCATCTTGTCGCTCTAATTGGTTTGAGGAATTTGCTCGTCTTCTTTGACGGTTTGCCTCAATTTAATTTTAGTCGACTGATTTAATTGCCTTTCCTAATTTGATTGATAATTCGGGTTCTCTCACATCGCTCGGGTTTTTCACTGTCTCGGGTTTCCCATTAGCTCGGTTTCTCCATTAGCTTGGGTTCTCCATTAGTTAATTAATTTTTGTTTTTTGTAATTTATTCCTTCTAGGGAATCCCCCCCCCCATTGATTTTATTTTATTATAGTTGAACTCATCTTATTATTCGGCATCCGCCCATACCAGTTTCCCCCGGAACATATTCATTTTTAATTTTTGATTTTTTTTAATTGTTGGTCCAGGAAAGTTCCAATGATTAGTTTTAATAGACATATGATCTAGTTTCTTTGTTGTAATAGGGACGCATATTGGGAAAATCAACCAAGGAGGATCAACAAAAAATACTAAGAAAATAATAATAAATGAAAGTAAAAAGACAATTTAAAATAATTATTGATAAAATAGACTCAGAATAGCAAGTAATTTAAAATAACTAAAAATAAAATAGAGTAAAAATAGCAATTAAAGTGAAAAGTAAAATAAGGCGAATTTAGAAAGCAATAGGAAACCAAAGCAAATAAAAATTAATAACTAAATAAAATAAATAGAAATTAAATTAAAAATAAATAATTAGATAAAAAACAACGAAAATAGAACCCTTGTAGATTAAAAATAGAATAGAAAAAAATATAAGATGGCCGTTAGGATTAGACAGAAAAATAAATTAGAAAATTATTAATAATTTAAATAAGAAAAAATAAAACAAAATGAATTAAAAAGAAACATTAAAATAAAAATTAAAAATAGAAAAAATGTAATTTACACACTTGCCTAATCCTGATTGGACAAAAACGGCAACGAACTTAGTATATATACTTGGTTGACTTTCCCAATGCTATTTTTCTAACGTCGATAGGTATTTCATTCAGATAACCTATAAACACTGTACGATTACCTCATTCAATTTCATTCGAGAATTTTTGTAAATCAATTGCGACCTACATCAAGAATCACTGTAAACCTAGTTCATTCAAGTTTTATTCGAGGACATTTTTGCAAATCCATCACATCCACGGGAGAATAATGTAAATTTTTATTGGGGTTTTTATGTTTTATTGCGTAATTTAAAGTATCATTCTAATTTAATACTACAATTAAATGTTTAACAATAACGTTTTACGCTTTCTCTTTTCTCCACATCGTAATGTAAGCATTTATAATAATAAAGTAATCACCAGTAAAATTTATTAAATAACTCAACAGTTTTTCGGACATTATAACCTTTTTATTGATTGTCATGGTATTTCGAATCTTATGAATTTTTATTATCACATTAATATCGGAAGGAGACCTAATTGAACCGTTGGCACTTGTGCTGATGGACAGCGGATGTTCTGACAGTTTGGTACCTCGGAGTGGAAAGACGGTCCAGATGGAGATTCTGAGAGAAAAATTACGACCTGATAACTGATAATTAAGGAATGATGATTTTTGATGATGAACGAATTAGAGTACTGAGACAGTGGGTAGATTCAAAGTCATTCCATAGAAAACCTCATCGCTTTTGAGCATTTTGGAAACGAGAACTAGCTGATTACTAATTAGACCGCGCGAGCGAGTTCGGCACAGATTAGTCGCAGGTCATCGTCGAAACGTAACTAGCACACTATACACCAACCGGCATTTGATTATCATCAAATGGCCATTGATTTACATATTTAATAATATAAATATTAACTTACCTATAATAAATGTGTGTGTGTGTCATAGCCAGAAGGGCCATTGATTTATCATGCGGACATTCAATTAGCTCTTGCACTATAGAAAGATAGAAAAAATCGCTGTTGGAAGAAAAATAAATAAATACATACAAACACGGTTCTATAATAAAAAATACACACTATAGGACATTGATTTATCATGCGGACATTCAATTAGCGAAAAATTTTCCATTTAAAATTAATTAATTATAAAAAAATATACAAGAATATGTCAGAAACTTCATCAGAATCGTCTATTTCATTTCAAGAAATACATAGATGAATTCTCTTCAATACATGGACGAACAAGAGCTTCGGTAGATCACGAGTAGGCAATAGAATTTATAACAATATACCAACAAATCGAGGTCTCAATTTTCAAAGATGAGCTAATCCATTTACAATAATATATCTTCATTGACTATTCAAATAGAAAGGTTGCCATATAATCCATTTTTGAACCCATCGAAAGTGTTGAGCAAAATTAAAAATGGGGTAAGGACTAAAGTTTCTTCGGTTGATGGATTTTCCAGACAGATTTACCTTCAATGAATGATTTACTGCAATATTCCAAGCAGTTAACGAGGAACTTCGGAAACCAGATCATAATAATTTCAAAAATCATATTAATAATCATATTAAAGATGCTTCCCTAAATTCTTGATATTTTAATAAAACTATGAAAAATTTAATGTATATTATAATAAATAATTAAATATCTTACTTCTTTATTCATTATTTTTAAAAAAATCTTAAAATTAACTAAAATCCAGAACAAAGCTTATTTGACAAAGCTAAATGAATGTCTCATTTATGATAATTAAATGCGCTTTGGTGTAATACACCCGCTAAAAAATCCACAAAATATGTGAGAGATCGATCAGACTGAGAATACATGTTGCACCATACAAACTGTTAGAAATATTTACAAATGGGCCGGATAATGAGAGAAATAATACGCTTGCAAGTTATTGAGATCTTAGAAGGTTAAAATGTTGCCTTGTTCATGAATGAGAAGAATAGATCTATATTTTTATTGTCAGCTGGCAGCGCACTGAGTAAAGTGACATAATTCGTCACAAACACAAAATTCATTCACGAGACCGAACACATTAGTAGTCGTCGGTATACATAGATTTCTAGAACAACTACAAATATTTGCAGAATTGAGATACTATTCGCCACACCATAAATGTCAATCACAAAACTCAACATAAACATTCTCGACTCTAAATTCAGCTGTGTTGGTATAATACGCATCCTCATTCATGAATTATCACAATGAAAATAAATCTTATTAAATCGGGTAAAGTCGATAACCATCGCCGTAAACGGACATAGGCATAGACTGCCCAGCTAAATAATGTAAACATCCTAGAAATTATGGAATTAATCACTAAGAAGGCCGGCTGTCTATTATTGCAGTTAAGAACACTTTGCGAGCGGTAAAACTAAACATAATGATAATAAACATAATGACTTCAACAAAAAAAAACTTAAATCTTAACTATTTAATTAAATAAATACTAAAACGAAAGGGATTTTTCTCCGTCATCCAACGATCGAATCCGGCGCCCTATTACCTAAAGTGCGAGCTCGAATGAATTGATCTACAGGTAAAAGATAAAGGAGAGATCAGAAATCTAAAAGTGACAAGATTATAACAAATTTTGATTAATGGAATTAGACACGAGAACCGGCGATTGAATGAAACTCTGTCGGATACATATATCCAGGGGAAGAGTACACTAATTTCTTTGATTTTCTAACAATCGCAGGATCTACCTAAATTTATGTAACGTCCACCCCGATTATCTTAACAACGGCGCTACGTGCTCCAACGTTAATATTATGTCTGGTATACTCTGATACGCGTTCTCAACCTATGATACCAATGAAAATTTTTGACAAGATATTCGAGAATCCCGCCGTTTACCAGTGCTTAGCAGAATTGCCTCTATATAGCATTCATAAGCACTGGAAATGCATGGAAAATTTTTATATAACATTCAAAGCACCGGGCAGAGCTCGGATCTGCCGATGTATTCTCAAAATAAACCATGGCCGGAGAAAATTATTGATAATATTTCTTGTATTAAAAATTTTTTCTGTAGGAAGGACGCGCCATCCGTAGGTATTTCACAGGATTGGGCCTGCTGAAGAATTCGGAATCCAGCAATGCTGTATACGTCAGCAAAGCCATCAGTGGCGAAGTAGGTCGCTCTACCTACATGGACAGGAGAGCCCTAGCCCTGCTGGAGAAGATATATCAGCTATGCCGGATAAAATTATTCTACATGGATATTGATTTAATTTACAACGTTTTTAATAGAATAGGAAGCCCAAAAAACTATGAGGAATGCGGAAGAAGCTGGAGCAGGATTATGAGTCTCTCTGGAGCCCAACAGACTGAGTCCACTAGGTACATCACTAGTGTCCTGATCGAAGCTAACGACCATAGCCAAGAAGGCGACCGCTTGGCCTTCAGACTCCTATCCTCAATTGTCAGGAAAACAGAGGAGGACCTGGACATAAACAGGCGAGATTATCTTGATTTCCCCTATACTAATTTAAATAATATTTATAATAATAACTCATATAATAAGATTTATAGCAATACAGAGCATATTTCTTTTCGAGCCCACAATTCAACTAATAATACTATCACCCCAGAACAAGATGAATACAGAAAAATCGTAGATAGCTTTGTAAATCCTACCCTGCAATATATGCCTATTGACAGGGGAGGTAAATTTTCTAATGCAGATAAGCCCACCTATAGAGATGCTCTCCTTGGACCCAGTTCAGCGCATATTAAGCTCCCCCAAGGAAAATCTGCATTTATACCCTCAAGAATAAATAATAATAAGCCGAACCTCAAAGGATTTGAATCCCATAATAACTCTGAAACGAATAATTACAATGATAATAATTACAATGCCAATAATACTTCATATAACTATGCTTCTAATACTTATAATAATTATAAAAAACCTGCCTTTATTCCCTCAACAATAAATAATAATAAGCCGAACCTCAAAGGATTTGAATCCCATAGTAACTCTGAAACGAATAATTACAATGATAATAATTTCAATGCCAATAATACTTCATATAACTATGTGTCTAATACTGATAATATTTATAAAAAATCTGCCATTATACCCTCAAGAACAAATAATAATAAGCCGAACCTCAAAGGATTTGAATCCCATAATAACTCTGAAACGAATAATTACAATGATAATAATTACAATGCCAATAATACTTCATATAACTATGCTCCTAATACCTATAAAAAAATCTCAAGATATAATAATAATTCTAATTACTCACATTTAAATGATTTATATGATAATAATTCAAAACTAAATCCCTCTAAAACCTTTAATACAAATTATTACAAATCAAATCCTTTATATTTAAATGATAATAAATTTAAAAATAATTCAAATTATAAAACTAATTCCAGCTTTAACAATTATAACTTCAAAACCTCTAATAATGATAATAACAATTACAATAATTCAAATTATATATATATAATGATTCTAATAACTTTAATCACCCACAACCAAATAATCTAAATAAAAATTAGAATCCAAACAATAATAATTTTAAATATAATAAAATTAAAAATAATAACAATGAAACTTCAAAGAATAATATTACCTTGGACTATTTAAAAAATTTAATTAATTTCAATAATAATAAACTAATATTAGATATCAATAACATAAATAATCAGTTGTTTAAATTAAATGATTTTAAATACTTAACAGAATTTAAAATGCATGGAAAATTTTTTTGCCCTCCTTCGGAGGGCAAAGCTATTGATAGAAGACGCAGCCTGCAGACTCAGCTTTCTTCATCTGTCACTTCATTGAACACCTCATCACGCGACACCCCCTCACCACACCCCACATTCCTTCTATGACCCTTGAACTTAAAACAATTATTAATAATTATATTAAAAATAAAATACCAAATAATGATATACGTAAATATAAACAGTTTATAAAGAATATTATTTTTAATCTCATCGAAAACAAAACTGATGCCGACTCTGCTATTTCCGAAATGGAAAAAATAAATGCAAACATTCACCCTTTAAAATATATCACCAAAAAACCCTCTGACATAATACATAAAAAAACCCGTAATGAGAACGAATTACTCTTCATTAAAAGGAAAAAATACGCCATTAACCCAAAAGAGGAAGTCGCAAAGATCCTCAGAAATACCCCAACCTTCCAGAGACCTACTATGGATAATATTCTGAAACTCTTTGCTGGAACACTCACAAGTTCCTTGCCTAATCCTTTGATTGAACTACCCTCACTTCCCGAAACTCTCTCTTGTGACCCCTTTGACATCGATGAAATTAAGGCAATCTTCAAGCAACTCAGCAATACGGCCCCAGGTATAGATGGCATATCTTTATCTGACTGGAGAATTCTATCACCTGACTTTGAATTCCTTCTATCCTTGTTTAACAACCTACTACACACAGCTACTTGCCCTATGTCCTGGAAAACTTTTCGCTCCAAACTAATTCTAAAAGCTGGAAAGGCCGAGACTAGCCATGAAGCTTGCTCCTGGAGACCCATATCTATCATGAACACCTCGTACCGTATATTCTCCTCACTTCTAAACAATCGCCTCTTGAGCTGGAAAAAAAACTCGGCAACCTACTGTCTAACAACCAAAAGGCTATATGTGCACCCGATTGATGTGCTGAACACAATTTCACCTTACACCTTGTCAAAGATGCTGCAATCCGCAATAAAACTGACCTCCATATTATATGGCTCGATATCTCCGATGCTTTTGGATCCTTACCCCATTCTCTTATATGGCACACTCTCACCAATATGGGACTCAACCCAAATACAATCAAACTTATAAATGACATGTATAATGATGTACAAACTATTTTTGAATGTGAAGGAGAACGTTCCCCATCTGTCCCCATTGTTAAAGGAGTTAAGCAAGGATGCCCCTTATCTATGACAATCTTTTGCCTATGTATAGACTTCATACTTCAACATGTCTTAAAACACCATCCCTTCCTATTTCATGGGCACAACATTAGCATCCTTGCCTATGCCGATGATATTGTACTAATTTCTGACTCGTACTACTCTATAAACCTAGCACTTCGCAAAACGACACAACTGGCTTCACAAGTTAACCTTCGATTTAAGCCATCGAAATCCGGATACTTTCATATCAACCATGATGACAATTATAACCCAATCCGCCTTTATGACGAACTCCTCCCCAGAATTGATGACTCTAACCTTTACCGATACCTTGGAGTTGATTTCACGTATAAGGTAAGGCACAACATTGAGGAGAGACTTGAAAATGCCTTAACTGATACCAAAACAATTCTAGCCTCCCATCTACACCCCGCTCAAAAACTCAATGCCTACAAAATTTTCATACATTCTCGCCTTACCTATATCTACCGCAACTGCGAAATTCACCACAGTATTCTCGACTCCGAAAGAAACCTTAAAAATAATACAGGTATACCCCATAGAGGCGCCACCCAAAGACTAAAATCTATAATCAAAAATGCCATTGGTGATAAAATTTGCGAGCTCAATAACAATTTCCTATATGCATCCATCAAACTTGGGGGACTGGGGTTAACATCCCTCATTGATGAATACCTTATCCAGGGAATTGTCCACCTCATACGTGCCCTCAACTCAACTGACACTGATTTTCGCAACCTCGCCTTATCCGAACTCAGTCAAGCCAGAGGAAATGGCAACATCAACTCTGCAATCTCCTGGTTAAATGGCGACTCCACTAAAAACTTTCCATCTAAATCTCTATTCTCGAAATTCAGGAAATCATCCATAAGACTACGACTCAAATATGGCATCTCCACTAAGATAGTCTTCCTAAAAAATTCCTACCAATTAGAAATTAAATACAAAGACCGAATTAATTACTTCACATCCTCCAACCTTAAAGACACCTCATCCGAAATACACTCTATTATTAGCCTCATTTATGCTGATAGATGGTCCGAAATGAAATGCCAAGGACATATAGCCAAAAGCATTGGTAGCAGTAGCATTGCTAGTTTCTTCTTTAAAACGGACATCCTAACTGACCCACAATTTATCTTCCTGATCCAAGCACGCAACAACATCCTAAAATTAAACTATACACCCCGTCGAATTAAATCCAAGAAATCTACCCTATGTAGGCATTGCCACGCTCATCCTGAAACACAAGCACACATTTTTAACCACTGCCCTGCTAAATCCAATGCCCGCCGAAACAAACATAGAAATGTCCTCCAAGCTGTCTCCGACTTCCTCCTCGAGCATAAATACGATATCGACATCGAACAAACCCCAATGGGGATCAACACCACCCTCATCCCCGACCTCCTTATCAAAACCCCGCGGAACAAATTGATTCATATCCTGGACATAAAGGTCCCTTATGAAAGTGAAAAAAACTTTGAACAGGCTAGGAATAATAATTTTGAGAAATACAAACACCTAGCAATAGATATAGGTCATGCACACAACTGCAAGACCTCTCTACTTACCCTAGTTATTGGTACACTCGGTACCTGGGACAGGAAGAATGACAAAGACTTAAGAATAATTGGTCTGAGTAGAGCAGAAATTAAGGCTCTAGCAAAAAGAGCCTGAACAGCAGCCGTAGTCAGCAGCTACCACATATATAGGGAACACATATACAAAGACTAACACACACCCCCATATTTTCCTATATATTATCTAACTGTCAAAGCATTACCATATTTATATCAAAACTATTCCTATTATACAATATCTTAATTATCCCTATGCAATGATGAGATTTAAAAATGGTATCCCTTTGTATACTGAGTGTTGCGTATGAATGCAAAGCTCTTAATATTAGCAACAAGATTTATGATATTGGTATTCATAGTATCAATAATAACAATAGGGATAATAATAATGGTAATAATAATAATTAAATTACTAAGTGATGTTAATAATAATAATAATAAATAATAATAATAATAATAATAATAATAATAATAATAATAATAATAATAATAATAATAATAATAATAATAATAATAATAATAATAATAATAATAATAATAATAATAATAATAATAATAATAATAATAATAATAATAATAATAATAATAATAATAATAATAATAATAATAATAATAATAATAATAATAATAATAATAATAATAATAATAATAATAATAATAATAATAATAATAATAATAATAATAATAATAATAATAATAATAATAATAATAATAATAATAATAATAATAATAATAATAATAATAATAATAATAATAATAATAATATAATAATAATAATAATAATAATAATAATAATAATAATAATAATAATAATAATAATAATAATAATAATAATAATAATAATAATAATAATAATAATAATAATAATAATAATAATAATAATAATAATAATAATAATAATAATAATAATAATAATAATAATAATAATAATAATAATAATAATAATAATAATAATAATAATAATAATAATAATAATAATAATAATAATTGTAATAAGGATAATAATAGTACTAATAATAATAATAATAGGATACAGATAATAATAATAACAATTACAATAATAAAAATAATAATAATAACAATATCTCCATTATTCTATACCATGCACCCCTTCGGGCAACCGACTTATTTAATAGAAAGGACCCACCATGTTGGATACCCAATTATACAAGGACATATTGGCCAAATGCCCATCAATGTGCTTTTAACTGTGACTGATCAATCCGGCAATCCCGACCAGTCAAGCCTCAACCCAGCCAGTCTCCTTTGTTATATATGATTTTAACTGTGAATGATCAATCCGGCAATCCTGACCAGTCCAGCGTCAACCCAACCAACACAGCCAGCAATCCTGGCCAGTCAAGCACCAACTCAACCAACCCAACCATCTAGCGTCAACCCAACCAACCCAACCAGTCTTTTTTGTTATATATGTTTTTAACAGTGAATGATCAATCCGGCAATCCTGGCCAGTCAAGCGCCAACCCAACCAACCCAACCAGTCTCTTTTGTTATATATGTTTTTTATCTGTGAATGATCAATCCGGCAATCCTGGCCAGTCAAGCGCCAACCCAACCAACCCAACCAGTCTCTTTTGTTATATATGTTTTTTATCTGTGAATGATCAATCCGGCAATCCTGGCCAGTCAAGCGCCAACCCAACCAACCCAACCAGTCTCTTTTGTTATATATGTTTTTTATCTGTGAATGATCAATCCGGCAATCCTGGCCAGTCAAGCGCCAACCCAACCAACCCAACCAGTCTCTTTTGTTATATATGTTTTTTTATCTGTGAATGATCAATCCGGCAATCCTGACCAGTCAAGCGTCAATCCCAACTAACCCAACCAGTCTCCTTTGTTATATGTGTTTTTAACAGTGACTAATCAATCCGGCAATCCTGACCAGTCAAGTGTCAACAACCTGAACAGTCAAGCGTCTCTTTTCTTGTATTGCCTCATTCCTATATTTGCTTATTTATATTTAATATTTGTAACCCTACCAAGACCACCATCGACTAACTTATACCCCTACCACTACCCCCCTCTCTTTCCACAAGAAAAAATCTACACCTCTCGAAACAACCTTTCACCTATCCTTCAACCTCTACTCTCCAACTTCTACCCGCCTATACCGTATCTTTAAATAGCCTTAAGAAGCCTTCACCCTACAACCTACTCTCAAACCACTACCTTTCCATACTATCGTCCAAACTCTACCTTCCAAACTCTACCTTCCAAACTCTACCTTCCAACCTCTTCCTTCCAAACTCTTCCTTCCAAACTCTTCCTTCCAACCTCTACCTTCCAAACTCTACCCTCCAAACTCTTCCTTCCACCAACCTCTTCACCCAAAACCTCCACACCCAACATACCATTAAACCCCTAACATATGTCTTCCAACCTCTAACCCTTTACCTCACACTCTAGTACCTGTACCTCCCACCTCTACCAAAAACTCGCCAACTATATCCTATATATAATAATGTATGTCCATGCATAACCTTATTTATACCCAAAATATCTTTATTATATGAAAGTGGAGCTTGCCTCAAGAAGCTTCAACATCAACCAATCAGACCTCTCGTTTAACGCTTGAGCACCTGCTCAACGTTCGCCAGTTAACAGAAAAAAGTTTTAGATTTCAAAGGGTCGAGAATATCTCCCCTTATGCCCGATGGGCCTGATAGTTTATTAAAATAAAATTTGATTTTTTTTTTTTTTTTTTTTACTAAGATTATTTCATTTGATTACTTCTTAACGTTTATTTCAGGAAGCAATGAGACTACGATTCAGGAACTGAATGAACATTGGAAGAATATTGCCTCGATAGTCAAGAATTATGACTCAGTAGCCCATGAGTATCTATATCAATATTTTGATCAAAGAGATGCATACTCTTACAAAAAAAATGAAAATGCACTACTCGTTTTTTCAAAACTTTCCGAAATTTTTAATATGAAGCTGATCCCCAACGTTGTTCCAAATGAAAATAATAGAATACTTAACTAAATATTGATTATATAAATACTTTTATTAAAAACCTTTTCATAGATATTCATACCCAATTAAAGGGGATAGATAAGAAAACCAATTATCATATTATTAAAGATTTCTTCTATATTTTAGTATTAAAGTTTAATAAACTCTGTCATTTCTTATTTTTTAAGAATAATGGTAAAGTATTTAATGAAACACCACAGCCATTCCCTTTTGTCCATAATAATAAGTCCGCCCAAAAAAAAAGAAAGTCACCTTCAGTGATGATAATTTTCATAACTCTAGATACTTCAACTCTGCCAATAGATACGCTAAGCTTATTGACCTAAATGATTCTAAACCTAAAAAGCAACTTCCACTAAAAACTAAGGAGATGCCAACAACCCCCTCAGCAACTTCATCAACAACCAAAAACAGAAACACCTCTAAAAACCACATTTTTCTAAACCAATTCCGAACAGCACTCCGCCTGAATCCATTAGACCAAACCCTGAATTACTCAAAAAAGTGAAAAATGTATTAGACACATTTAATTTTAAGGGAAAAAATTGTGAATCTATCCTCCCCCAACTGCATATAAATAAACCTGAACTTAAATCAATTCCAAAATGTGACAATAACAACGAGCCTTCACCTTCTCCCAAAAAACATATAATTGCGACCTAGATAACCACTCGAACTCTGACCTTTTTGCGGATACCTCCTTAGTAATTAAGCATACAAATACGGATATTGATAATATCATCTTACACAACAGCTCCTCTGATAAGTCATCCAATGAATCCATCATCCTACGTAAATCTGCTAAACCTTCTCCTCTTGATAACACATCTAGAAACGATAATACCTCCTTCTCTGTACACGTTGAAAACCCTAAGTCATTGTTCCCCTTATCTGCTTCAATTATCCAAAAAGACGATATAACTTATACCCCCAAAAAATCCCCTACCCAGTCCAGCAATGAGCAATCTATCTATGCTATTACTTATACCCCAATTGCCTCAGCTATTAATGAACAAAAATCCCTTCTAAAATCTTTACAAGTAAAAGGAACTACTATCCAAACTAACCATCCAAAAACTTTTAATATAGCAAAGACAACTAAGATAAGAACTTCTAAAATTTTAAAACTCACGATAAGAATAATAACGCTCTCTATTTTTTTGATGGTAGGGGAAAAATGAACTGTAGAGCGGGATTACATAATCCAATATCTTGTGGATCTATAGGTGTATTCTTGAGAGAAATTTGATTGCACATGCTAAGGATGTCCATGGAATTGATTTCAATTATGATTCCGACATTGACTGCCATCAATGTAGACCAAAGCAAGGAGGGGATAGATCCACAATGAACGTTATAAATTTTAAAAACTTGTACAAACACATCAAAGATTTCGACCACCATTGTGAGATTGACAGAGCCTACCTAAAGGATGTTACCGTAGAAATAACCCCTAAGCATGAAATTGCATGCCACATCCTAAATAAGAACATAAAAAATAAGTGCTACACCACCTTCAACTCTGAAATCCCAATAGAAAGTATATCGGCGCATATGAACAAACTGCACAAAAAACTAATCTTTAACATAGATAAGAATATCTATTGCTACTGCGGGGAATGGCTCATCAAATTAAAAACCATATAAATGATTTTCATTTAAATAACCTAATTGAACTCAATAACGAGGTAGGTGAGGGAAATAGCAATGTGAATAGAGATTTTTTTAAAAATATTCTTGCAACTAATGAGAATATTCTCACACCAAATAATAATGAAGTTATAGGTAGAGAAATCCCGGATACCATTCTTTTTTCAAATAATTTGGAAAAAGAATCAACATGATGGTCCCAGCACACAATCAAGGCTTTCATCTTCTCATTCGCAATAAGAAACTTCACCATCTTCGTCGATCCATATATAGGTAACTCACTAATCCAGCACAACTTCCGTACTTTCTTTGAATCCTTTCCTTTTAGAGACTTCGCAGAATGGAACGAGATTGTCATAATGGTAAAAACAACTGGTTTCTGTTCTTTCTTGACAAACGCCGTAAACTCGCTCTTATAATAGATCCTACAGTTGATGATTCTTACTCTTCTTACAACGCTCTTGGTAATAACATCCTCACCACTATCCTTGACTTGCAAAAAATCGTTACGCCAGTTGAAATTAAACTAGAGCAAATCCAATATCCACGATGTATTAGTCCAGATGAATCAGCCTTCTTTGTGTGCCACATGACTGAATGTCTAATATTAAATAGAAAATTAACTTCTCCCAATATTCCGAATATGACTGAGAGAATTAAGGTAATATTGACGAAATTATGTAATACTAAACTGCCTACTGATGATGTACGAAAATATCGGACATTTATCAGTAGTCTTATAATTGATCTTAATATAGACGCAACCGACTGTGATAATGTACTAGGAGAAATAGAAAAAATAAACGCTAATATTAATGAGAAAAAATATTTAATTAAAAATCCAGCAGATATAGTCCATAAAAAACAAAAAAATAATAATGAATTAGTCATGATAAAAAGAAATAGGTACAAGTTTAACCCCAAGGAGGAGATTGCGAGAATTTTGAACAATGAGGTTAATTTTCAAAAGCCTATTATGGCAAATCTCCTTAAGCTTTTTGCGGGTGAAATAGCTAATTGTCATCCTGAATCAATTAAATATATTCCAAATTATCCTGAGAACCACTCGTCTACCCCATTCGATATTGACGAAATTAAATATATTTTCAAACAACTGGACAATACTGCTCCAGGAATGGATTTGATTACCCTAGCAAATTGGAGAAAAATTTCTCCTGACTATCAACTAATACTGGCTATATGTAATAATATCATACGTAATGCCAACTGCCCTACAAACTGGAAAACGTTCAGAACAAAACTCATCTTAAAACCTGGAAAAAGTGAAACTAGTTTTGAAGCAAGCTCATGGAGACCAATTTCCATAATGAATACTGCTTACAGAGTATTTTCATCACTCTTAAACAACAGACTTCTTGGATGGATTAAAGAAGGAACCTTATATCTAGAAATCAGAAAGCCATTGGA
Organism: Schmidtea polychroa; assembly: GCA_959609185.1. Lineage (NCBI taxonomy): Eukaryota > Metazoa > Platyhelminthes > Tricladida > Dugesiidae > Schmidtea > Schmidtea polychroa. Next base: position 17,923 of record CAUHTR010001814.1, on the reverse strand, counting down.
GCCTCTGATGGTTGTGCAGAGCATAACCTTATCCTAAAACTAATTAAAGACTCTGCCTTCAGAACCAAGAGTGATCTGCATATTGTCTGGCTCGATATTTCTGACGCATTCGGCTCAATGCCACATAACCTCATTTGGCACACTCTATCTGCAATGGGCCTCGACTCCAAATCTATTAAACTTATCAAAAATATGTATGATGGCGTAAATACTATCTTTGATTGTGAATGGGAAAGATCCCCAGAGGTGCCCATAGTTAGGGGAGTTAAACAGGGATGACTCTTTTTTGTCTTGCCATTGACTTCATACTTAAAAACATCCTCATCAGTCACCCTTTCATCTTTAATAACATGAACATAGGTATCTTAGCATATGCGGATGACATTGTGCTAGTATCTAACTCTTACGCCTCTATCAATTCTGCCCTTCTAGAAACTACCCGTCTTGCTTCGTTAGCCAACCTGAGATTTAAACCATCAAAATCTGGTTATTTTCATATTGATCATGAGCTGAACTATTTTCCGATAAAGCTATATGGGGAAATCATTCCAAAAATAGATGATTCCAATTTGTATAGATACTTGGGAATTGATTTTACCCACAAAAAAAGACACAACATAGACGACAGACTTGAAACTGCCGTTAAGGATACTAAAAAGATTCTCGAATCCCACTTCCATCCATCACAGAAAATAAATGCCTTTAAAATCTTCATCCATTCTCGTCTTATCTTTCCTTTTCGTAATTGTGAGATCCTTCATGGTGTCCTTGATTCTCATAAGGACAAAATCATCAAAAATAGAGAGCCCCAAAAAGGTTTTGACCAGAAGATTCGTAAGCTTATCAAAACATCTTTAGGAGATAAATTACTCCAAATTAACAATCATTTCATATACGCATCGGTGAAAATGGGAGGTATTGGACTGACCTCATCCATTGATGAATATCTCATACAAAGTATTGTACACCTCGCTCGTGCACTAAATTCTTCTGATACAGGCTTCCAAAATCTAGTACTTATGGAACTTGCACTATCACGGGGTAATGACAATATAGAGGCTGCCTTATCATGGATCAATGGTGATACTACAAAAAACTTTGGTTATAAATCTTTCTTTTCTAAATTCAGGAAATCCGTCGACCTCTTAAGATTAAAATATGGAATTCATGTCAAAATTGTCTTATTAGATGACATGTACCAGCTGGAAATAAAATACAAAGAAAGGATCAATTATTTCTTCTCCACAAATCTCAACAACACATCATCAGAACTCCACTCAATAATAGGCTTAATACATGCAGAAAAATGGATCAATCTCAAATGCCAAGGGCATATTGCTAAATCCATATGCGATAGTAGCGTGGCTGACTACCTGGTTAAGACTGACACTCTAACCGATGCTCAATACCTATTCCTTCTAAGAGCAAAGAACAATCTCCTAAAACTAAACTATGCACCACATAGATTAAAGGCTAAAAAAAATACTCTATGTAGGCAATGCAATTCCCACCCAGAGACACAGGCGCTTGTCTTCAATCACTGCCCTGCAAAAATAAATGCAAGAAGAAATAAGCATACACGTGTACTAGAAGCGGTATGTCAATCTCTTCTTAACTATGGATTCAAAATGGACATCGAACGCACGCCACAGGGAATCGAAACTACCTTAATACCTGACCTACTCATCAGATCATCGAGAAATAAAATTACCCACATTCTAGATATCAAAGTACCTTACGAGCAAAGGGAAAATTTTAAAAAAGCGGATGCTGATAATTACGGAAAATATGCCAATTTGGCAATCGAAATAGAAAAAATTCATAAAGTAAAAACTACATTGTCTACTTTGATAATAGGTACTCTGGGCTCTTGGTACAACAAAAACGACCAAGTTCTCAGTAAAATAGGTCTCTCCAAAACTGATATAAAAAGCCTGGCAAGAAACGCTTGCACAGCTGCGGTAGTAAGCAGCTATCATATCTTTAGAGAACACACCCTTAAGGAATAATATATTTATATTTATAGTATATAATATCAAAGCATACCCATATTTATTTGTACACTATGGTTATTATAAACGTAATACGATAAATACGTAGTTGCTCAGATTTTCATATGTCTCCTCCAGGGATTGAAAGTACCTATAACAATGACTAATATATGTATATATATGTATATATGTGTGTATGTGTATTTATATAGCTCAAATATTTTACTATTATATTAATATTAACTAGTTAGGTTTTTTTTCTTTTATTTTTTAATATTTAATTTAATTACTAATGCGTTGCTATTTGCCTCAACTACTAACATAACTCTATCCCCTTTAATTAATAATCTTTATTAACAATTATATAAAATTAAATATAAATTTATAAATTTATAAATATAAATTTATGGGTAAATGTAGGGGTCCTTGTAGGGGCCCCGCCCATAGGATAATAATTTATAGGTGTTCATATCTGTAGTATATTAAACCCTTGTTACTTTATACAACATCCTTTCAATTCTTATTATATTACAAGTACATCATTTATTAGCGTTACAAAAATCACAAATGGAGTCTTCCTACTCCGATATTTTAATCTTACTAGACAGGAAGCATATGCTGATTGGACTGAAAGCCTCCACTCCTACTATACTCCTTAATCGGGGTGATCAGGATTTCCCCACCCGTGTAAGTGTTGTAAGGACGATGCACTTATCATCCCCTTAATATTTTATCTCTTTATGCCAAAAGTAAAAAAACAGGAAGAAAAAAAATGGAAATAGAAATCGTACTTACACCTTAGATCAGGTCATTTTACACGATCTCGACCAGTCTTACATCCAATTTTGATTTTTGTTGTTTTAATTGCTGTGTTGCTTGTCTATTTATTTAACGTCTTTTTGTGTCTTTCATATGTCTATGTTCATCGTATGTTTTATACCTCTCGGTTGCTATCATGGATTTTATTATTAATTGTTATTCCTTTCATCACTTCGCATTCATTCACAACTCGCTTTGTTATCATTTATTTGATCACATCTCTCTACGGGAGGTATATTACAACTCTCTCTAAAGTTCGTATCGCACACAGCGCATCGTTTCACTTTTTCTGCACAATTCTGGCAGTAGCATAAATGACCGCATGGTATCATCATTACTCGTAGTTCATTGATTCTACATACGAAGCATTTTCTAAACTCTTTAACTTGATGTTCGATCGCTTCTCTGATTTCCTCTTCGATCGTTTCCATCTTTATCATTATCTCCTGCCATTTAATGTTGAACTTAGCATCATCTAATCGTAAATTTTAGATTTAGTAGACCATTTTAGTGGTCAATTCCACATTAGGTATTGTTATTCCCATCATTACATACAATTTCTCAGCTTGCGGTCTTGGTTTCAAACTCAGCTCCTCTTGGATTTTTACCAACTGCTCCGCTTTTCTATTTAGTCGCTGTAACGAATTGTTTTGTCAAATTTATGAAGTTTTCGAGTCTCTTTACAATGTAGTCGGTTAATTCCATCTAATTACAATTTATTAATTTAATATTTCTTTTTATTTATTAATACTCCGCTCCATTCCCCCATTTAATGTTGTCCCTTATCTTATATACCCTTGTTCTCCTGAATATTCTACTTCACCAATAATTTAATATAGCGTAAATTCTATTTAACTAAAGAATTCGCGTGATCTTACCCGCTCCCCGTTATTTATCGTCTACTCAGCGTGAATCTCTTGCTCCTGATTTTAACTATTTTATTCTATTTATTTCATTATATATAACCCATATCCCGTCTATTATCGTCGTATTTTTACGCGTTTTAAGATTACGTTCAATTACGTTGTTTATTTGTTCAATATTCAACTTTGCGTGCTATCCACCCTTTCTTATGATGCTCGCGCTCCCTACTTTTTGTTTTTAATTATTTTTTTATATTTACATTGCTTTAACTTTCTATTTTTAGTTATATTCCATATTTTTGTCATCATTCGATTTATCATACTGTGCTTTCATATTTCATTTTCAGGGTGGTGTTGTCGGCCTGTAGTTGCAATTGTTGTGTTGAGGTCTGTAAATTAAAATAAATTTATATGAAATTTAGGTAAGCGAAGAAAAAAGACGTGATCATGCACAAAATTGATAGTAAAGGAAAGTACGATGAAAGCAGTATTAAGAAATGACAAAAGCAGTTGCGAAAGGCAAGAATCCGGAAATCCGAGAAAAATCGATAAATTGTAAAATCATCGAAATCGAATTGGGAAAACGGGACAGGTATAGATTAGCTAATGGTCAACAAGATGATGATTAGGGATTTATTAGAAAACCGTTAGGAAGGGTCAAAAAGCATTCAAATGTGTAAAAACAGAAAACGTTAATTAATTAATTGGCTAATAGGAAACCTTAGCTAATGGGAAACCCGAGCCAATTGAGAACCCGAGAGATGAAGGAAACCCGAATATAAAACGTAAACAAAAATGAGAATCTCGGAAGGGCCATTAATTATTTACAAAGCATCAACGCCGTGCTGAGAATCGGACAAACGTAACTTTGATTATTGATTGTAAAGTGTTGCGAAAAGACTGTAAATTTTGTTATTCTAATATACGTTGCGTAGTTATTGTTTTGATTTAAAGGACACGAGGAGTCAGAAGTTACCGACTTAAATTAACTGAAAACCCAACATATATTCTGGTGAGCCCGACATGATTGAAAGTCGGAGGAAAATTATCGAAAGTAGTGAGAATTTTTTTGGAAAATAATACCGACGTAATAGAAGGTCGGTGGAGAATAATTGAAAGTAGTTAAAAAAGTATTGGAATAACAAATACTTTAATATTTAGTATTGACGAGATAAATATTAAAGGTCATTATTGGAAGATTGAATTGATAGAAAAAGTAAATTTAAATTATTATTTAACGTTTGAAATTTAGCTCAAAGTGAATCGATATAACCTCAGAGAAGTGAGAAACAAACCCAAATGGCAAATGATAATGCTCTTATGCTTCTCAATAGAGAGATAATTGATTTAGCTAGTTGCCAAAAATTACCAGTCAATCAATATGAGAGGAATAGCCAAAGAAGTCTGGAAGCAAATAAATAAGAAAATAGTTGAAAATGACCGTGTAATGTACAGTTATTTTTGTTAATATTTTAGTGTTCACAATTAGGAATTGTGAATACTAAAATATAAAATGCCCCCATCTGGGAAATCCAGATTTCCAAGAAAACTATATAGCGATAATTTAAGTAGATGGATTGGGCACCGCTGGCACAGGGCACCGCTAGCACAGTACCCCCCCCCCCCCCCCCCCCCCCGGTCGTCATATTTTTCAAAAATATGCTAAGTCTACCGCCTATTTGAAATATGTTGAAAGACGTTGAAGCTACACATTCATCATTGATGACTATCACTTCTTGTTGTGTAATGGGTGCTTGTTGTGTAATGGGTGCATGTTGTGTAAACGATGTTGAAGCTACACATTCATCTTTGCTGATGACTATCACTTCAGGTCGCGATAATTTATTCGGAATGTAATTTTTAATTAAAGCAGCAGGTCTTTTAATAGAATCTTTTTTAATATTTATAATATCTTTTTTAATAATATTTATAGTATCTTTTTTAATAATAATATCATCTTTTTTAATAGAATCTGTTTTTTCTTTTATAATATTTTTTTTAATATTTTTTAAATCTTTTTTAATATCTTTTTTTATATCTTTTTTAATAATATTTTTTGGTAAATTTTTTTGTATTTTTTTTTTATTTTTATTTATTTTTTTAAATAAAACATTTTTTGATATCGAAAATTGCCCTAAGTGATTATGATGTTTATTAAAAAATTCCCTATATTTTATTTTTTCGCTCGTTACACATTTGGGGCATATAAAAAAGTTGAGCGAATTAAACGTCTTTCGATAATACTTTTTCATGGTCCGATGACATTTATCATTATGTCCAATTGAGGACTGACAATAATTTGGGTATAGTCTACCTGTTAAATAATAAAATTAAAGTTTTATTCTTTTTCTAATTGTTAATAATTGTTACATCTATAAGGATTTATCATCATTTGTTATTTAATTCAAATGAATTAAATAACACATGATGATAAATCCTTATAGAAAATAGGTTAATATATTCGAGAGAATATTAGAGAGATTTTAGTAGATAGGTCAGATTATTATATGTTAAATATTAGACGAGTCAGATTATTATTATTATTATTATTATTATTATTATTATTATTATTATTATTATTATTATTATATTATTATTATTATTATTATTATTAAAGAGAAGTAGCTGCATGCTCACTGCAGACTACTATGTAGCTACATGCTTACTGTAGACTACAGTAGAAGGGTCAGATTATTTATATTTATATTATTATTATTAAAGAGAAGTAGCTGCATGCTCACTGCAGACTACTATGTAGCTACATGCTTACTGTAGACTACAGTAGAAGGGTTAGATTATTTATATTATTTATATTATTATTATTATTATTATTATTATTATTATTATTATTATTATTATTATTATTATTATTATTATTATTATTATTATTATTATTATTATATTAAATAGAAGTAGCTGCATGCTCACTGCAGACTACTATGTAGCTACATGCTTACTGTAGACTACATTATTATTATTATTTATATTAAAGAGAAGTAGCTGCATGCCCACTGCAGACTACTATGTAGCTACATGCTTACTGTAGACTACATTATTAATAATAATAATAATATTATTATTATTATTATTATTATTATTATTATTATTATTATTATTATTATTATTATTATTATTATTATTATTATTATTATTATTATTTTAACTATTGTAGATGCACATTGCAAACTACAAGGATTTATTTTATAACTATAATTTTGTAATCACTTTTTTAAATACTTTGATTATATTTCAAAAAAAAAAACATAGTATTTTCTTCATAATTTTCGTCATATTTTCATCATTTTCATCATAATTTTGGTCATATTTTCATCATAATTTTGGTCATAAATCATTTTCATTTTGTTCATAAATTTTCGTCATTATTTCATAATAAATCATTTTCATCATAATTTTCATCATAATTTGGGCATAAATCATAAATCATCATAATTTGGGCATAAATCATTTTCTTCATAATTTGGGCATAAATCATCATAATTTGAGCATAAATCATCATAATTTGGGCATAAATCATTTTCTTCATAATTTGAGCATAAATCATAAATCATCATAATTTGGGCATAAATCATTTTCTTCATAATTTGAGCATAAATCATAAATCATCATAATTTGGGCATAAATCATTTTCTTCATAAATTTCATAATTCATTTTCTTCATAATTTGGGCATAAGGTTCATCAAAATATTTAAGAAATTTTCATCAAAAAATTAAAGAAATTTTCATCAAAATATTTAAAAAAGTGTTTACGAAATTTTAATATTTAAAAAAAATTATATATATATATATATATAAAATAAATATATCTTACATTGTGATTCAATGTCAGAATCATCCTCCGAAGAGTCATGAGGAATTCGGTCCACCACATCAGAAGACTCCTTATCCGATACATTTGAAGAGTCATTTGAAGAGTCATTTGAAGAGTCATTTTCCATACTATTATTATTAATTTCGTCTTCTTCGTCGATATCGACATTGAAATTAAACGCTAAAAAATAAAATTTTTAAAAATAAATTACTAAAGTAAAATAAATTTACTTTTTTCTTTGATAACCTTGTTTTGCCCAACATCATTAACTGGGGCATCACTTGGGGCATCACTTTGGCCAATAAAAATAACGTCTTCATCTTCATTTACATTATTAACTGGAGCATCACTTTGGTCAATAAAAATAATATCTTCATCTTCATTTACATTATTAACTGGGGCATCACTTTGGCCAATAAAAATAATATCTTCATCTTCATTTACATTATTAACTGGGGCATCACTTTGGCCAATAAAAATAATATCTTCATCTTCATTTACATTATTAACTGGGGCATCACTCTGGCCAATAAAAATAATATCTTCATCACTATTTTCATTAACATTTTCTGTAATGCAAATTAATTTAATAAAAATTAAAATATTAAATTTACCAAATATATTTTCCACATTTAAAATGGCATCGTTTTCTGTAACTTCGTACCAGTCGAATGGTTCTAAAATAAAATATAATAAAAATCGAATAAAAATAATAATAATTTACCGTTAGTCAAAAGACCTCTCAATACTCGATTATTGTTGGTTTCCATTGATTTCAAATAGATTTTCAAATTGATTTTCAAATTTTAAAATAATTGTGACAAATTTTAGATTTGTCAATGTTTATAAAGAGAATGAATATTTTCCTGTCCCAGCCAATGAGAATATAGACACACACACATATACATTGAATATTTTACTCTCTCAACCAATCACACGCATGCATGTATGTAATGTAAATCACTCAAAATTACATGTGACTGTCTTTGTTAGTCATGCCTTTGTTAACTTGCACTGTGCATGTCTCAGGCAAAGGCAGTCTTTATGTTACAAATAATAATATTTATTCGAATAATAATAAAATTAATTAAAAATAATAATATTTTTCACAATAATAATAATATTAATAATAATAATAATAATAATAATATTAATAATAATAATATTAATAAAAATAATATTAATAATAATAATAATATTAATAATAATAATATTAATAATAATAATATTAATATTAATAATAATAATCACAACAAAGGAAAGGATACATAAAATTTTATTAAACATCAAATTTTTTGTACAATAACCAAGCTAAACAATGTTGACCACATGTTTGGGTCAAGGGATTTTGAAACATAGTTTTATTATACACAATAGGTTTCCCCATTGTTTGTAGTTTTGATATCAACAAAGCTGGGTAATAAAAACCCATAGGATCGAACACGAATATATTACCAGGTTTCACATATATAGCTATCCAATGTTCTCCACCAAGATGAGACGATTGAGTATTGACGATTATTGCTTGATTATTGCTCAAATATGGAATTTTATCAAGAGGAAAAACTCCAACAAATTCATTTCCCAATATCTGTTTTCCGATTTTATTGACCTGAACAGAACTATTTAAATAAATCCAGAGTATAAAAAAACAACTTACTCCATGATAACTTTTTATGTTTCTGTATACATTTATACCAACACAGTTCAATTTGCAGTAATTTGAACTTCATTTTCAAATACTCCATATATTATAACATGTACTGGTTCAGTAATAGCTTTTGCAAACTTTATATCCAGTCGTAAATTTCCATTTTGAGGTAATTGACTTTGATTTAAATCAAATCAGGGGCTAAAACAAATGTAAAAAATGGGTATTTGCTTTTAAAATCTTCTAGAGTTATTCCGCAATTCAAATTTTTATCTAAATAACCCAGATTTCTAACAATACTCTGCATATATGTCGCGCAGTAATTGTCATTCTCGAAATCTTGAATATATGTTTCTCTATAATCAGTATTTTTCGACAAAGTCAATGATGTAACACCAAAGTTTTTGAAAATTGAGCTGGACGCAGTATATGATCCATTATATTGTGCTTCACTTTGAAATGTTATCAGAATAAAATTAGGCATTCTTCTGTCACCAAATATTTGTTCTTTATAGAATGATGAAGCACCTTTAGCAATAGAAAATTGTACAATTTCCTTTGTTTTTAATGGATAAATTGCATGTTTTGAATTAAGACCCAATTGATGACCTGCTAATACTGAGGGGTCTACTCGAACTCTTCTCACCAATAATTTTGCATCAACTAATTGACATATTGGTGTAGTAGTTGCACTAGTAAGAGATAATGCAGAATCAGACCCTTTTCAGTCTAATATGTACATTAACCCGGTAGTAAATATTTCGGTTGATCCATAAAATCAAGTTGTAATGATGAGCACATAGTGAAAACCTTTGAGCCTTTACCCACTTTTTCTTTCATCATCTGCTGCTGCATAACCCATAGGAGTAAGACATGTATTTTTAGTATCGGAATTGTAATTTAAAATAGTTCTATTAATGCCTTGTGAATGAATGTATTATTTCCGCCCTCAATCTTAATATTATTAAATCCCAACACTGCATCTTTAAAAAGAGTATGAAACAGGAAATTGTTCGGTATTACATCTGCATTGGCATCAAAACTTTTCTATCTTTATCTACAAACTTAATCTGAACAGTCAATAAAGTATCATTCAAATCTAAATATTCGGTTTGCGAACCATTAATATAAAACTCGATATCATTTCTACTATCGGTAATTGAATTCATAGGAAAAACTTCCTCAAATGCCCCAAATCTATTACAGCCTGGGGCGACGGTCTATCAAATATACATAATTCGGATTTACCACAAATCATTTTGCAAATATAGTTCCATGTCCTTTCATTCGTTGGTTTATACGTGATATTCCATGTCTTTTACGTTTTGGAGCTGGAGCTGGAGCTGGAGGTTTTTCTTTTTGAAACATACCTGCAACCCCGGGTAAAACTTTCCCTAATTCTGCTAAAGCATTTGTTTTTAGAGATGGTAATATTTTCTGTTCATTCATAATAACATCTTTTGCAGTTTTCATACCAAAACTACCATACGTTTAAGAATAGGCAGGGCAAATCTACCAATTGTTCTCAACCATCCTGATCCGTACTGTTTACCAATAAAATATGGTAATTCACCACCAGATTGGCTACCACTATACATACTAATAATATCAGAATTAGCCATTTATTTTACGAAAATGTAATGTCAAATGAGTTTTTGAGCCTTTTGGAAATTCGATTAATTGACCAGAATCATCTCTTATTTATTTCTATATTGTTTATACAAGATGTTGAAACAGGTAGATACATGGGATTTTCTACATTGATTTGTACAACTTCATCTTGATCATGTTTTTCAATCCATATAGATTTCATTAAAGGTACACTAGAATCGCCAACAATAACTGGTTCCACGATATACTGTAAATGAACATTTGCTGATGATGTTAAGGATTTTCGGTTTGTTTGTTCCTTCACAAAATTGTTCATTTTGTGTACATACTGGTTTAGTCAATCCTAATGTTTTGTCAAATTTGAGTCAATTTAACTTGACTAAGATTAGAATTTATACTAAATCTAAATACTTTTTTGAAGCTCAAAAACAGTAAAAATATCGCTACAATTGTCACCTAAATAAGTTTGTAATTGTTCGAGGTCTGTAATATATAAATTATCTTTAAAAGTATATGCATGCTCTGTTATTTCAATGTATGACAGCTTAAATTTGAATTCCACTAAATTATAGATTTGGAAGTGTAGAGAGATTTATTTTGACTGTATCATTAATACATTACGTAAATCAGTAAATCCAAGACGTTTAGCATCAGCCACTGTAGTAGAAATATAATTTCGAATGGCTTATTCAAGCAATCATGTATAAATATTGACCATCATCATAAATTATAGGTTTCCTTGATTTCGATGAACTCGGTCAAGTTATAACTATCTTATCAATAAGAACATTAATATATTCCCGTTACTGCTACTTTCTTAGTATATTCAATAACGGATTTGCTATAGATGGGAATAAATTGTATACAAATGTAAAATCCAACAGAGCAACTTCCAGTCATTATCCAAATAGATAGGGTTTTGGAGTTCGATGATGAATTTGCTTGCTTGATTGTCTGGATGAATAATGGACAACTATTGCTCGGCAAAATAGTATAAAAATTCACTTTACTAGGTCTTTGCTGATATCCATGACGGGTTTTGATAACCATGCCATTTGACATAGTATTGTTTATCCTTACCGACCTTTTTAGTTTTCAATATTTTTTGAATTCTAAATACTTTTGGGGGAGGAATGACTTGTAATTCCTGCTCATAAAATTCCCCTGTACAATATTATTATCATTGTCTTTGATGACATACATTACAGGATTCTTTTAGTATTTATTTTTGAAATTACAAAGACTTCATCACTCCAATTTGTATCAAAATTTTTAATAAATGGTGATGCACTAATTTTACTAATTCTAACATGGTCACCGACTTATATTTAGGTTTTGCAATTTTTACAGATTTCTTAGAAGTCAATGATGTTTTGATGTAATATCAACCGGTCTCAATCCATTCAGTCCTCGATGTGATGAATGATTATAACTTGTTATTATTTTCGGTAAAGCATTTACCCATTTTTTATTACCTTGATGCACGAACAATTTCTTTAATCGATCTCTCAATGTTCGATTAAATCTTTCAACATGGGCAGCTTTGTATTGAGAATGTACCGAGTAGTGATTTATTTTCAGTTTATCGAGGATTTGCTTAACTTTACTATTGTAGAATTCTTTACCTAAAATAATAATAATATTAATAATAATAATAATAATAATAATAAATAATAAAATAATAATATAAAATAAATAATAATAATAAAATAATAATAATAATAATAATAATAATAATACCTAAATCTGTTTGCAAGTTATTAGGATGTCCTCTTTAAATAAAATATTAATTGCCTTGGACATTTCTTCTGCGGATTTTGCCTTGACTGGTATGCTCGTGCAAACCTGCTGTATACATAATACATGTTAAAATATATTTATTCCATTGTTAATTTTCGAATAAGGTATCATCTCCATCAAATCCATTTGCCATAAATCGTCAATACCAAATGTTTTATACGCTCTTGTTGAAATCTTTTCCGCATTGGTTTGTTCAAACTGTACGCAAGCTGTCTGATAACCACTTCTGGGTTTCTTTTTCGAATTCGGAACTCTTTTGTTTAATTTGCCACCTCCACCGAAACCGGCTTCGTCTTCTGGGTTCGTCCAAATCTTCTCCATTACAACAAGAAGATTTAAAATTAAATTTAATGTCGGGCAATGAAGGATTAGACCCATGTTATGATTGATTTCCTACAACTCCACCTAATAATGATAATGCCAGAGGTATTAATGCGCCAATAAATCCACCTTGTTGTTTTATATATAATTTTTCTCATTTGCTTACGATTTTTTATTATTTACTAAAGATACAATGGTTTCCTATGTTTGCTCAATAAATGCTTTTTTGATTACTGATTTTAATTTGCCTTTGACTACTTTAAGTATAATATTGAGTAAATCATCGACAACAAAATTTGGGAATGATTGCAATATATTCATTCTTTTCATACTCGGGGCCTTTAACAATGCATTAAAAAATGGAAACTGCGATGATTTTTAACTACTTTTTTACCGGTTTTACGGGTTTTACGGGTTTTACGTTTAGGTTTAGGATTTTTCGAAATAAGATTCATTGCAGAGAAATTTTCAGTTACAAGTTTTTAGATGGTGTATAACTAGTTGTTGGTGAAATTTGGAACTTAATAGTTTTCTATACCTTTTTCTTAATTTCTTAATATTTTTCACCCTTGCTTTAGAAACATTATTATTCATAGAGGTTTTCAACTTTGTTTATAAACCATGGCACCTTTTGGGTTGAAAAATATCTGTTTTTACACGTAAATCATCGGGACATTGTTGTGTGAAATCAAGAAATATATATCCATGAGTTATTTTTGTAGCATCTTGAAATGCACTGATAAGAAAATTACGATTGTTAGGGTATGCTTGACGTGCAAGAAAATCAATCACTGTTGCATCTCTAGGATTCTTGAAAATAACTAAATATTGTACATTTAAATTACGTGTTCGATGTGCCCCACTTGATGAAATAGATTTTGTGTTATGAAATAACTGTTACACCGACATGTCTGCTGATCTTTGTAAATAAATTATTAAAATCTTTTTCTTTATTAGTCTTGATACAAATCATCGATAATAATGACATAGCCTTTCGTTAATCGGCTGGACCAGTTTTTATCGAATCCCTTTACTATTTCATGTTTTTAATTGACAGAACTTGATTGAGTAATCATGTTCTTCATCAGCACCCTATGCCAATAATATCCTGTTGAATTTTGATTTGAATAAATTTGATTTTAGTAATTTAAAAACAAATAATGTTTTTTCCACTACCACTCGGACCAAACGATTGGTATACTGCATCATTTATTAATTCCATTTCAAAAATTTTATATGTGTATTTGTTTATATTCGATGATTTAATGAACTCGTGCTCAATTTGTATATAAAGACTAATTTTCATAAATGATTTAATAATGTTAGCAAATATAAATTATCGAGGAAATTTTGATGTATCGAATATGAGGTTCCCACCAGGGAAACCTCAGCAAAATTATCGATAGAAGCGGGGAAATATCCGATAATATTTTTCAGACTGGTAAATGTCGAATCATGGGATGTAAGAGAAACCTTTGGATATTAATAAATTACAATCGGAATAAATAATATTAAATCCAATCAATTACCGTTACTATGGATATGGGACATAGTATCAATCTATATAACATGTCGAAAAAATGTGATTGATGTTTGAACCGGAATTGTTTCGGCACTAAGACTATTAAAATATAACCCTATATGTGTCAACGTGTGTGCTAGTGGAAAGGTTGTCATGTTGGGGTTGAGAAATTTGGAGTATAGAGAATTTGTTGACAATGTTCGAAATGAGATAATTTCATGGTCGATTTTAATTGGTTAATTTCTAATTGGTTATTGATTGATTTAAACAAACGGTTTTTGTTTAGGATTCATTATTTCACTATGTACAAAATCCGAGCGCCGCGAATCTCATGAAGATATTGACGATTATGGTAATTTAAATTTTTATTTCACATTATTTACTATTTATTATTTTAGAAAAATATCTATGAAGGCTATGATCAATAGGATAAAATATTATTATCCGCAAAATTGCTGAAGTAATCAAAGGATCGAGGACCGGAAATCATCCCTGATTGATTTTTATTCAAACCCAAAATAAGAATCATGAGGTATTTCACCAATTTTTATGGGATGTCAAAAATAAACAGAACTATGAAAACAAATGGAGACAGAGTACAGTGCATCATCGGATGCTCATGCTGTTGCCGATCGATATCGGCGACTATGTCGAATGGGAGTTAGTGAAAACTCTGCGAAAGGTTTCACTACTCCCGGATTGTAGATCTGGATATGAATAAATGAATTTTTGTATTGTTGTGTTTTTAGATTGAAATAGTAATAAATAATGTAATAAATAATAATATTAATAATAATAGAAATAGAATAATAATAGAAATTAATAATAGTAATACTAGAAATATGAATGTAATAATAATAGAAATAATAGTAAAAAAACATATATAATATGAAACACATTATTATAAATCTTAAAGAACATATAACAAAACATGTAATAATATAAAAAATAATAATAAGTAAACACATAAATAATAATCTGTAAATAGCATATACAAAACATGTGACAATGCAACATCAATGCATTTTGAATGCAATTTTAAAACAAAGACATGCTGTAATTGATGGTTGATAGACATGAGTCAAAGTATATAAAACCATGTAACATTTAAATTTATTCATTATTCACGATGACCAAGAAAATTTCAAGCACCGAAAAACCAAAAGAAATGGTACAAACCAGTCAAATGTTCCACAACTACAAAATGTTATTTTGAAAGAAGAAATCAATATGAAATTGGTTGCACCAGTCAAGCTAATTCCAACTAAATTCGAATTCTTATCGACGGCACGCTTTCAATGATTGATGTCAAAACTATTGATGATGTTTTTAAAGGATAGATTCGAATCTATCGTGTAATCAACATGCATGGTTCAACAATAGATATGCAAGATTTTATGATGCTTTTGATGAAATCAGTTTCAAGAAAATGAAAATTGGGTATATAACAATTGCAATCCAGGGATATAAAGTTGATAATAATGATGTATAATTTCCTATTTGGAAAATGATGTCTGCTAGACTTTCACAAATATTTAATGTTATATTTAATAAATGTATTAGTAGATTTGTTTTTCTTTATTAATGCAACATAAATGCAAATGACATGCAAATTTAACAAAGAAAATCTATAAACAAAATATAATATAGTTTTAAATGATGAAAATGACTGCAGAAAAAGGTTAACATGATTACTTAATTACCGAATTATTTATTATTTAGAATTTTTAATCAACTTTTTGTTGGAAAAGTTAGCAGAAATATCTGGTGTGAAAATTGAGGACATATTATCTATTACAAATGCCTTAAATATCGGCTGGTTAGTTGAGAGTCAAGAACAGGATTTGATGATGAGGAAGAAACTCAAGAAACCGATACTCAAGAAATTGATGAGGAATCTATGAACCTATAGGAACCTATAGAGGAACTAAAGATGAATCTAAAGATGACTCTAAAGATGAATCTAATGATAATATTACGAAGATTGTATGATCATGTCGTGAAAATATAATGAAATGTGGAAATGACGACTGTGAATGTGTTG
The DNA here is from genome assembly GCA_959609185.1 of Schmidtea polychroa. Lineage (NCBI taxonomy): Eukaryota > Metazoa > Platyhelminthes > Tricladida > Dugesiidae > Schmidtea > Schmidtea polychroa. The sequence goes on along the minus strand of CAUHTR010001814.1, from coordinate 1,471 downwards.
AATTAATAAATCTTAGTTAATAGGGTTTGTAAATTTTATTTAAAATGGTATTTAATAAATTATTTAAAAATCAAACAAAATAAATATAGTAATTTTTATTTAAAATCGAGAAAACATACAAATAGCAACACCTGTTGCAAGTTTTACATAGGTTAAACTTCATTTTGTTGCCGTCGTCGATTTCTTTTGCATTTCTGGCGAGTTGATTGAATAGCCCCATCCGCCATTGGCTTCAATCCATGGTTGAAACTTTGACTTGATTATCTAGAAAATAAATAAATAAAATATAAAATTATAAAAAGTATTACTTCTTGAGACCACTGATAATAGTCGCCGGAGTCCCATAGATTCTTTGGATGATTATTTCATATAAGCGACACCCTACTAGTATTCGGGTCCACTTCATCTGATCGTCGCATAGACAGTTAAAAATTCTAGTTAAAATAGAATTTTTTGTTTCGAGACAATCAGAATTGATCACATCTTCATAATCAATGTGATTACTTCTATGATCTTTTCGGTCCGTTCGACCAGGAAACATAGGCCTTTCCATATATTCCTGTTGACGTTCTCTTAAAAAGATTTTCATAAATGAGACATTTTTTACAATAATTTAAAATATGATGTTTTATTTATACTAAAACCGGATGATTTTGATTGGTGATAGACTATAAATGTAAAAGAAAGGTTTTGATTGATACACCATGAAAAAACTATATTCATATTGCTAATTATTATAACGAGGTTGTGCTCACACAATACAACAATAACAGTGGAGTCTTTTAATAAATCAATATGTGTTTAGTCCGAATACAGCCAAGTGATGGATATTTATATATTCTCGACAAACCAAAATGGTCAAAGCATCCAGGAAAAGAATATCTCAAAGATTGGAGAATTTAGAAAACAGTATGAACATCATTGAATATATTACAAATATAAAATTTGAATTGATTCATCATATTAAGGTTTTCAATAACTCTATTGTTGAAAATAAAATGAATATGAAAATAATTGATAAGAAGCATGATTATTTGTTAAAAAAAGATTGAATTATTATTAAGAGAAATTCAAACATCAAAGGATCAATAGAATCTCTGAAAATCAATCATACGTTACCAATTTTCAAACAAATATGCTGCGAATATTACATCAATATTAGTTTACCTTTGTTAATTTACATTATTTTATTGTTTAAATAAATGTATGTTTTGTTGATTTGTTGGATTGTTGAGCGTGACCAGTACCTTGTAAGCATTACCCATAGGGGGACAAAATATTTGGCGGATAGACTGGAGTATATAGACTAGGAGTATATAGATTAATAATAATAATAATAATAATAATAATAATAATAATAATAATAATAATAATAATAATTAATAATAATAATATAATTAATTCGAAAGTCTTAATAATAATTTAAAAGTAATTATCATAATTATAATATTCGTGGCGGGAACTTTGAAAA
>CAUHTR010001813.1:0-69888 GCA_959609185.1 Schmidtea polychroa | reverse complement strand
GTAATCTGTTGCATTTTAAAACCTTTGGTTTTACGTCTTCCTCTAACAATATCCGAGTTATTGGTTCCATAAATCTGAGTTTACCATTGATACTCACTGGTAATTCAATTTGTGCATTGTTCGTGTTTTTATAATTTGTACGGAAATTTCATTGCATTTATAGCTATACAACGCTTCACCAAATATCCTTGCAAATACACCGTTTTCCGATATTAACATAGGTGCTACTAAATTCGGATTTGTGACCGCCATCGCCATTCTATTTCGTAATATTTCTTTGTTTAATTTACAATCGTTTTAATATCATTTCTCGATAAATATTTTCCACAATGCTTTGGCTGTAATGGAATAGATAATCTATTTTGTTATTGAAATAATTTGTCAATTTAATATCTGTACTATGTATTTTAATTTGAGCTTCCTCGACTCTTTTTTTGGACACATAAATCCCTTTATAATTCGTCTCATACACCGTTTGACCGCACTTATCCACTACTCGTTTTCGTATGAATCTCATCCCATCGTCCAATAAAGTTGACATCAGAACTACTGGAGTTTTTCTCTTTCTCAATTGCGTAATTTTAACTGTCATATCCGGCTTGGCTTCCACGTTCAAACTTTCCGGTCTATCTCTCAACTGTTCGCCACTCATTTCATTGAAACTCATTGATTTCAAATGTATCAAATTACACAAATTTGTCTTTACTTCATATACCAAAATCGATTCTCCTGTTTGACAACTGGTCTGTTTCATATTACAGAATGGATGAGTTTGTAATTTGCCTGTATCATCGTCAAAAGCTCCTTTAAATTCTCGCAATTCTGTTAAATATTCCTCCATCACAACAACTTTGTCAATAATTTGCCCATTCATTTTGTATGGTTCGCCTTCACAATCACCATTGGCCTTTATCACCCCTTTTTCAATAATCGTTTCTCGTATTGCATGATTCAATTTAGCCTTCAATTTAATTTCGGGACTTATTTTCAATTCTCCGGTCTGGGATGCAGCCATGCAATTTTCTGGATTTACATCAACTGGCCTTGGTATTGCATACATTTTTATTAATGATGTGTGACTCCATTTGCCACAATAGAATACAAAACTTGTTCTTTTCACAATACACTCTCTCACCGTGGCATGTCTAAATCCAGACTCTTGATATACATAGTATTTTACATCCTTTTCCACTGTTAGACTCAGTGGATGTGCATCTGGACATTCTGTCATATCTACCATCGAATATACCTTTCCCATTTTGTTTGAGAACAGTCGTAAGCGATTAAAGACGTCGTTTGAGCTGTAATTGCACATAATATCATAATCATGAAACATTAAAAATGGAAATTTCATGGTTTTTGTTTCAAGACCCCTTCATAATTTTTTTCTCAATTCCACAACTGGTTTCATCTTTTGTTTAATCAGCTTTTCCCAACCTCCATTCTCTTTATCCATTTGCCAACATGTTTGTGTAAAGCTTTACTCGCCGTTTTAATTATTTCCTCTTGTTTTTCCATTTCTGAGTAATCATATGTGCCGATCTCTAACAAAATATAGCTCATAATTGTTAATACCATATCTCTATCCATTTTCCTTCTCATCATCTCAGTTATTACATTATCATCACAAAACTCCATACTTTCTTTTGCTTGTTTTAACACTACACAGAATCTCTTTTTAATTTTCTTTGCGATTTTTCTCACATATTTCTCAACTTGTATTCTCTCTGTTGATTTACCATATAATTCGTTTACTAGAGCACGTACAATTTTCTCAGTTTCCTTTGAGTCTTTCTGATCTTTCTCCTATTGAAATTTCTGTATTATTTCACATCTTATTTCATACAAATTTCTGCATTGTTTTTTTCTTTAATATCATTATCAATCGTCATCTTGGTCATATATGCCTCATTTTTAACTTCAGTTTCTCATTTCATTTTCAACAATAATCTGCTCCGCTTCATTTTCTATTTCATCTTTTTCAGTCTTCATCTCATTTTTAACAATAATCTCTCCAGTTTCATTTTCTATTTCATCTCTTTTCATTTCTTGTTCATCGTGCATCTCATCATCATTACTCATTATCTCATTTTCCCAGTTTGGTAATTCCATTTTAAAGCTTTCTTCTACCTCCTTTAATTCAAATTGTTTCATCGCAACTAACTCATTAATAAACGTTTCCTGATTCGTCAAAGATCCATTTTCATCAAATTTTCGTGGTACACAGCCACAATCAAATAAGTACTCATCATCATCTAACTCAAAACCTTTGTATGTCAATACAATTATTCCATCACTGCCCATAATTTCTGCTGCTTTCCGTCGTATTTTACTCACTTTCGTACACCAATGCTCGTTGGTACATTCCACTTCTTGATCATTTATTTTTAACATTATTACGAATGGCTCAATATAAATTCCTTTTTCTCTAAATTCTTGTCCAAATTTACGAATAAGCTTTTTATCGTTTCACTATATTTATTATCAGAATTTACATAGGATCTGACACAATCTAAAATTTTTAATTTATCTTGCACTTCATATTCTAAATTCAAAATATTAATTTAATTTATCAATAATATCACCTGTATCTCCCTTGATCAATGCTTTATTTAATTCAAATTTAATTTTATCGACATCATATTTGACTGGTTTTTCATTGGCAATCATGCTTATTATTTGTATCTCATTTTCAACACCGGGGATTAATCCACAATCTATCAAAAATTCGTCGTCTTCCAACACTCGGCCCATAAATTTAATTTCTACTGCCCAAACTTCACATTTGTGCATTATTTCTCTTTTCAACTCGCTAATTTTTCGTATGCTTCAACTTGATACTCGGATTTGGTGCCGTCTAATGTATTTGTTTTAATAAATATCGGGTCTAACCATTTGATTTTTCGTAGAGTTTTGGCCAAATTCTTTCATATACTTTTCAAAATACATCTCGCTTTTCACACTTGCTGCATAACATTCAGTACAAAGTTTAATAACAGTTTTTAATTTTGGTTAAACTCAACGGTATTTCCGTTAGCTTCATCAATGCTCCTGTCAATTTCTGAGAATTCGCATCAGGTTCTGTTACTAATTTTCTGACCTTAGCAATAAGTATTGTACTCTTTTCACTTTGCATATCCGTTTTAACTCGGTTTTCTTGTAACATCATCAAGTTTTGATTCATCTGTCTTCAATTTTTGTCTTGTCATCATATGAGAATCTGTTTCTTCATCTGATTCAAATTTCGCCATCAATTTATTCAATTTTTGATTCAATTGTTTGACATCGTTCTCAAATTTTTTCTCTAAATTTATCTTTCTGAACATAAGCAACATTATTCTTTGATTGGTTTTCATCCTGAAATCTATCGTTCGTTTCAAAATTGGTCTTTGAAATTTATCGGAATTCCTGGACAAGATCTTGCAATATGCCCGTAATTTTTTGCATAAATGACATTGAATTTGTCCATTTAAGTTCACATTATCTCTTTGTGGTGATGGTGACATTGATGGTGATCTTGATCTTGAAAAACAATTTCTAGAAACATGTCCTTTTCTACCACAGCGATAACATTGTACTTCATTAAAATTTGACTTCACATTAGGAATTGCTCTCCGAAAATTCGTTCCTCTATTATCTCTTTGCCCAATCGGGACTCAATCTCCTGGGTACTCTTTCAGAATTATTTTTAAACCAACACTGATTTGTATAATGGCCAGTTTTCTTACAAATATCACACTGAATAACTTTGGCTCTCTCAGTGCCTGGTGAATTTTGGCTTGCTCTGTTCATATTATTATTATCGTTTCTCCATTTGGGTGATGGGCTCTTTGATCGTTGAAATCTATTTCCTGATTCCAATTGTCATGGGTTGGGGTTACTGATCTCTCTCTTTGTACTGGCATTATTGCAAATACCTCAGATTTACTTTTAGAGCTCTTTAGATTCAATTCGATTTTCATTGCTTTTTTAACTAGTTCATCGAAATTGTCATACTCTACAAAACATAATGCCGTTTTTATTTCTTTGTTTACTCCGGACAAAAATTGATCTTGAATCAGTTCCTGCATCTGTTGGGCTAATCCTGGTTGTTTCGAATCTTCTTCAAAGGATTTGCTGGCAAGGGTCGATAAATGATATGCAAATTCGCTCACTGGTTCATTTGGATTTTTGAACTCTATTATAAAATTTCTGACGCATTAATCTCTTTATATCTCCTCCAATAAGTTTAGCAGCCAATGCATCTTTTAATTTGGCCCAATCATTGCCGATTGTTTTCCTGTCGATTTGTTGCCAAAACCTCTCTAGCAGCTCCTTTAAGATATAAGGGTAATCTTTGAATCATTATTGCTTGAGACCATCCATAAGCCGTTGCATACATATAGTAATCGCTCATAAAATCAACAAAAATAATTGGATCTCCTCCATATTGCTCTACTGGCAATCTTTGACAACTGGCAAATCATTATTTTCTTTAATAACTGAAACTGGTAATCTTCACTGCTCATTGTAGCTTCCTTTTTACTCTGGCTTCGTAAATAATATCGGTTCACTTTAATAAGTTATTTCTTTTCAAATTTCACAAAATCTAAATCTCAAATTATTATTACAATAAACAATTTACCTTTCCAAAAAATTTCAATTTACCACACTTTATTTTTCAAATATTCTTTTCCACAATCTCTTCACCAACTTTTGATCACGTCGGGCTCACCAAAATATGTTGGGTTATTGAGTTGGTGATAAAATTTAATGTTACTCTGACTCCAAGCGTGTCTTTATATAATTCACAAATAACACTTGCAATAGAAATCTTTATTGTTAATCACAAATAAACTTTCACTTGACACCGACAATAAATTCAACACTCTGTTGGGTGACTATACAGTGCTTATGCAACACTCGGTGAGGAATAGCACTTGTGTATAACAACCTGATTAAAGGATCACAAATCACTGATTGGTTTATTAACTGGGACTTTGAGCTGGTTGTTTTCTTTGACCTTCTTCACAAATTTATTCAAATACTCTAGTAACTTCTTTTTGTTTTCGTTTCCACTAATTCTTTTCTTCAACTCTTCTCCAATAATTATTCTCCACAATCGTTTTCTTTACAATATTTTCCACAAATCGTTTATCCAACAACGTTTCGTCCAACGTCTGATTTTCTCCAATAATTATTTTCTCAAATCGTATCTCAATTCGTCTTCCAAATCGTCTCTAATTTTCCCTCTAAATTTGTCGTCTCTTTTGTTCCCCTTTTTGTTCTCATTTCATGTTCACCAGTTTTCCTTTATATAGTTTGCTTCTCTTGTGGCACTCCAGATAATCGAGTGTTTTTCCACTTTCCATCTCCTGCTTTTCCCGACTGTCCCATTTTTATCTCTGACAGCTGTCAAGTTGTTTTTCCCTTTTTCCTTTCTTGTTTGGCCGCCTTCTCCCATCAATTCTATTATCACTCGCAAGCTGTCGAGATAAGGATATTGTTGTTTTCCTTTTTCCCTGATTTCAAAATTCCTTTTTTCCTTTTTGTACTAATTAATTAGTACTGGACCTTGATTTTTATTTTCCTGTTTGATAACTTTTATTTCCTTTCTCTTTCTCATTTTTAATTTCTTTTCACTTTTGTTTTCTTTTCTGAGTCTCTATAGATCGTCCCGTTTGTCATGGCGATCTTCCCCCAGGTAATTTTATTTATTTCCTTATGAATTATTATTTAGGTATCCTCAACAAATATGATGATATTAAAAAAGAAATTGAAATCGAAAACATTGCTTCAATACGGCATGTAAAGAAAAATTATGCTTAGGTAGCGATGTTGAATGAAGGACAAACATGGAATCAAAGAAAACCATATCATCGTCAAAGGAATGAAATAATCGAACAAAGTCAGACTGTGGGACGACCGGAAACAAATGTTCAAAGATCAGGAAATCGAAATGAGTGGGAAAAGACCATAAATCAAGGACAATTTAAAGAAGGACAACAGAGGTCCGCGAGACATTTTAACGGATCGATTAGGAGAAATGTTTATAAAAACCAAGATAATCGCATGCGAAGATGTTGGGGTTGTAGAGGAGAAGGTCATCTAAGATCAGAATGCCCAAATGTCAAATGCAACCATTGTCACAAGAATGGACATTTCAAACAACAGTGTTATGAAGTTAGTCCACAAAGGAAGTTCCAGAGTTCTCGGTACATGGCTGCCTTCCGACATCTGGGGAAGTGATCTGAGTCATAAATTGAATGTAAGTGATATTTCGAACAATGTTTGCATGTATATAAATGATTGTGAATGTATGTATCACCTGAATGAGAATGAATGTAATTTGAATGTTGATATGTATTTTGATAATAGTTTGAATGAACTTAATAATTATAATATTTATGATTTATATAATTTTAATTAAAATAAATTAATTTTTAAACAAATCGCTCTAGTAACGTTAAAAGCCCGAATACTTGCAATATAAAAGTGGAAAATCCTAAAGAATTTATAATTAATTATAGCCATATGGTAGGAAGACCCAGTGTTGAAATTGAAATAAATAAAGGAAAAGCAATGTCTATGCTTGATACAAGGGCAAAGATTAATGTTTTAGAATACGAAATTTATAAAAGATTTGGAAGTAACATTGGAGTAATGTGATTTTGAGTTGATTTTTTTCTTTGACCTTCTTCGAAAACTTTATTCGAATATTCCATTAATTTCTTTTCGTTTATTTCTCAACTAATTCTTTTCTGAAAATCTTCTCCGACAATTATTCTTCACAATTATTCTTTAAAATTTATTCTCCAACAAATCATTTTCCAATAAATATTCGTCTCAATGACTTCTATAAATTTCTCCCACAATTTCTCCGTTAATTTTCTCTGTAAGTTTTTATCTCCTTTTCCCGTAGACTCTTGCCTCATTTTCCTTTTCGTTTCAATATAATTATAAAACAATATTTAACAATATAATTATAAAATAATATTTAACAATATAATTATAAAACAATATTTAACAATATAATTATAAAATAATATTTAACAATATAATTATAAAATAATATTTAACAATATAAAAGTTTGTTTAATTGAGTGGAATTCTGTTTAATTTAGTATCGAATGAATTTAATTTTATTATTTTATCGGACTTTCATTTTGAATTTTTATACTTATATATTTCTCGGAATCTGTACGGTATTTTACTTTATTAATCCCGATTTATTTAAATGTGCTATGAAAACCCTTTTGCAGGGATTTGCTAGCCATTTTATGTTTAATTTGATACAACTTATGATTTTGTATTTGATCCTTTTAAACATTATGAAAGTTTTGAAATTTGATTTTTAGCATTCACTTTTATATTTGATGGCAAATTTATATTTTAAGTTAATAAAACTTGATTTTTACTGCAATAAAATTTGATTTAGAGGTCAACATATAAATGACATGAAAATTTTTATATTTTTAAAAAATAAATTTGATAACAATTATTTTTTTGCCATTGAAATAATCTATTTTGTATTTATAAATTAATGTATCTTAGGCGATGTGAAATTTGACCAATGAAAATAAGCTATGTTTTGATTGGACAAAATCAGTTGGTATAATTCAATGCAAAAGTACGCTATTTGGAACATTAAAACAAAATAATACTGCGGAAAATATAAAAATTTAATTTCGAAAAAAATAAATATTATAAATTAAAATTTACTCCTTTCTATTTTGTCATCCATAATGTTCCATCATTGAACCATGCTAAAAGATCCTTTGCAGCAATGTGGTTGAACTTCCATTTTTTGTATGAAATAACCTTAAGGGTAATCAAATTATTTTATTTCTTTACCCATGATTTCAATTGCTATGAAATTTTCGCGACTAGTTAACTTAAGGCCCTCAAACAACAGCACATCTTCCTTGATTCCAAACCCACCGTTCCCTTTCATTAATGTCTGTGGACACTCAATATCTAAAATTTTGATTGCATTTCCTGTCTATTTTGCTTACTATTTACTGGCCCACAAATGTTACATCTTACTTGAATTCCGAAACGAAATCGACAAGCTTTTGCTCAATGCCCAAAATTTTCACATTTATGACATTTGAATCGCAAATGACCATCATTTTAACTTTCAAAACATTTAATTGGGTTTCTTGCTGTAATGCAATTATAATTAAGTATAAATGTTTTTGATGTTTTTGTTCTTTTAATTAACTATGGAAACGAAATCGAAATCGTGTCGAAAATAGTCCTAACATGAGTTGCTAAGTCCTATTGACAACTTCAAACTCAAAATTTCCAAAACATCCACTTTTCCATACAAACTGGCTACAAAGCGACTTTTTTTTTGAAAAACTCGTAAACCTACACTTCGTCATCTTGACTACATCCTCCTAGAAGCTAAATCAGTTTGTGTGATCATGAAAGCTTGTGATTTTTCATAGTATAATTCAGGGATGGCGAACATATATCACATGTGCCCAAAGTGCCAGAAGCAGAAATGAAAAAGTTGACAAACTATCCTGATTGTCGACTGCTACGGGCATCATTGAAGTTGGAAAAAGTATGGGAAATGCCAGAAGCAGAAATGGAAAAAAATGTCAAATTATCCCGAATGCCGAATTATCAGTGATGACACAGGAGCTAGACAAATTATTGAGAGACAGGAATGAAAAGACGAATAATCACAAGTGTCGCATAAGTGCGGACTATAAAAGAAAAAGTCTTCTTAATGGAATCAGAAATAAGTGATCAAGGGAAAAATAAAAAAGATAGTCGTGAAATAATTGGAAATTAAAGAAATTGGAAATGAGAGAAATTAAAAGTGAGAAATTAGAACTTGGAAAGAAGAGAAAATATTGGAACTAAAAGTTTCAATAAAATTGAATTCAATAAGAAAGGTTTAAAGTATACTGAATAAATTCAAGTCAAAGCAAAGGAAATTCAATTCAATTTACCAAATTATTGAGCCAGATCAGCGGCTGGTGATTGTTCAATAATTGGGAATCATACGAGTAAAACTATTCCTCACGTAGTGTCGTAATAAGCTCTGTGTAATTATCTATTTGAGTATTGAATCGATCGTGTTGTTATAATTCGTGTAATCAATTGTGATAAGGTTTATCTTGTCTGAGAATTGTTATTTTAGGATCAAATAAAGCACGCTTTAGAGTCAGAGATTTGATTAGTAACTTTTAAATACCCCAAACCAATAATCCAAAAAATTATAAGATAAGAAGTTATTTTGAGAATAATGAAAACAGATGTAATGTGCCGCCCCCCCCCCCCCCAATATCTCAGTTCCAAAACATATTCACACAGCCTCCTGGGTTAAGAAGTATCTCATATGCGTTTTATTTTTGTCATCCTATATCTGTGGGGTTTTCGAAATATTTTACACTGGACATTAGAAAATGGGAAGGTTTATATACGGTTATTATTATTACTGAAACATCAATGCAAAACAAATTATAAAAGTTGGCGTCAAAAAAAACGCATTGTCAAATGTTGAAATATTTTTAATAATTTTAGTTGCTAGCTTTTGATATCGGTTCAAAAATAATAGTATGCGACAGTAAATAATTATATAATTAATTGACAAATCTTATTCTGGACCCTGCGAGTGGTACAAGCCAAACCTTTCTATGCACCTTCACAAATAGATGTGCTACCATTGATTGATGTGAAAGAATATCGATTTATTATTATCATCAAGTAAGTTTTTATTTTGTTTTCATAATCATTTTCTGATCAATTAATAACTTATTTTATTAATTAAAAATATAAAATTTATTTCCATAAATAAAAACAAAAATAAAAATGTAAATGCCTTTTCAAATTTGCAAGTTCTGTGAGAATATTGCTGATATTTCAATAGCATCGAATTTTTTTCATTATTGTTATTTGATTTTCCTTAATATATTTGAAGATCGGAGACGATTCCACGACGATCTCTCGAAACCGAAATACTTCCTCTTGGATATCACAATCCGGGTCGCAGTTATCGATAGACAAAACTGCTGGTGGTTCATAACAAGGATTTATATTCAACACAAATGTTGTGTGGCATTTCTTTGAAGGGGGGTCAGGTTTTAAATAAATAATTTGACTTCCACTTTGATACTTAATATAAACGGGGTCGGTGAATGATTTCCCCTTCAACAGCTGATTCACGAAGCTGAAAATCTCCGGCCATGTTCGAATGTGAAGGCAAAATTCTTTCTGAATTGTTGCCATGATCAGCGAGAGAATTATTAGAGATCTGAAAATATATTTCATTTGTTTTAATAGAAGAAACTGAATATTTCTGCTCAATTTATATCTCATTCTATTTATATCTCTGTACGTAAATAGATCAAATGATAATTTTATATTGAAATTGGAAAATTTATTAATCGTGATTGCTATGAATTTTGAAATAAGAAAATTTAATCGTTGGGTATTTTGTGTAAATCAGTGTCACTGTCTGACTTCTCGGTGTCCTTTTATTTATCAAATCGAACCCCCAACACAATAATATTTATTTAGAATTATCATAATTACATCACTTCTCTTTTATTACACACTTTACGGAATCAACCTCAAATTACACAACTTTAAATAACTCTTTATAATATATACACTTTCCAATTCGAACCTGATCCTTGCGCAAGGATAAATCTTCCAAAGGAAGATGTTCCTTTCTAATACGCTGGATTCCAAAAGATTTGGTTATCACTAAGTTAAATTCGCCTTTGCTTTCTTTCTCTATTCTATAACTTTTCTTTAATCGACATACTGGCGATTCTGTTTACTTACCGTTCGCTTTTATACCTATCTCGTAGTTAAACTATTCCTTAATCGAATTGCTTTGAATCCCTTTTCCCTGGCTTCCTCTTACCGACCTAGTTAGTTTGGGGGATTTGCTCATTTTTTTTATGGCTTGCCTCAATTTAATTATTCGTCAACTGATTCAATTGCCTCTAGCTAATTCGATTAACCACTCGGGTCCTCTCACACTAGCTCAGGATTTCTATTAGCTAATTAATTTTAAAATTAATATTAGTTTTTGTAATTATTTCTTTCTAGGGATCCTCCATTGACTTTTATTCTTATCACATTTGAACTCGTCTCATTGTTCGGCATCCGGGCATACCAGTTTCCCCAGGAAAATATTCATTTAAAAATTTTTTTGATTTTTAATTAATATTTTTGTACTTTAAAATATTATTCTGAATTTGATGTCTTTATTGATTTTCATCTCATTTTTGTGCCTCTTTTCTTGAACCCCAAAATAATTAACTATTAATTAATTTTAAGTTATAACGAGTGAGTGGTATAAACCAAGTTATTCAGCATTACGCAATATCTATATGGGTAATCTGATGTTTAATTTTATAAAGTTTCGTAATTCATATATATGACGACCTCCTACGTAATATTTTACCTTTGACTTCTTGCACAATCAATTAGTTGATTAGTTTATGTAGAAATTTAATTTAATTAGTTGAAAAAATTTATAAAATAAATTTAAAATATAAAAATAAATTATGATGAAAAATAAATTATTTTATTTATCACTAGATCAAATATTTTACAATCGAACCAAATATGTTATAAATTATTTAATGTTAAATTTATTTAATCTTGTTCACTTTTGTCATTTTTTCAATATTCAATAAGGGTAAAATAAAACAATTACAGACGCTATAAAATGTTAATTTTTTTTCTTTTTTTCTTTTTAACTTATGTTTTGTCAAAATTTATCGTAAGATGGTAAATATCACCACCGAATGATCAATTTATATTAAATATAATATTTTTACTATTTCCATTAATCCAGAAAACCTTTTGGTTTTTTATCAGAGTTTATTTTTCACTCAAAAAAATGAAAAAAAATTAGTAAAGGTCTGGAATTTTGATAACACGATCTGAAAGCAGTCAGTCAAGAATATTTAATTACCAATGCGAAACGGTGATATATGAAAATTCTAAAAATAAAATGATAAACTATATAAAAACTAAATGATAATGAGAACATTATTTGTATAATAACCATCACAATTGAGACAAGCAAAAGAAAAATGTGGATGAAGATATTCATGTTAATGATAATGAATGTAATTTCCACCAAGGGAACCTCAACTGAGGATTGCTTACCAAGCGCGTCGTGGATGAGCATTTTCAATATAATTTCATCTCTTTCAAAACAATATCATTTTAAACAACCGAATCCCATCAGTGAGATAAAAGGAGAACAAGTCATTGATGTTGAATTCAACAAAGATAATGGATGCATAATGGATGGCAGTATCATAATTAACCCTTGCCTCGACCCTCCGGTTTACCTATCAATAAAGAAATGCAATTGTATACCACATTGTCAATGTAGACCTCAGTACCAAATTTATACATTCAGATGGATAAAAGTTATCAGAAAGAATATGGATTATGATTATCTAAAATTTGTCACCTTCACAAAGGAACTCGTTGCTGGATGCGTGAGAAAATAAATTTATAATTATTTTATTTTCAATAGATTAATTTCATGAATTTTTAGTTTTTAGTTTCAATTTTATTACTCCCAAGTTTCAAATTATTGACAATTGCGACATCATATAGTCGGCGTAAGACATGACCAAGAAGCTTTAATAAGATGTAATAAGGTACTGCATTTTAACCCTTTCACGGCTTTGTTACGTTCGTGTCCATCTACATAAAATCTTGATTGAGTAAGTAAACTAAAATTATTTAAATATTTTTATTAACAAATCCTTAATTCGGAATGTATTTCTGTTAACTTTATTATTATTTTACACATGTCAATGTAACTGAACAAAATAAATACAAATTTGAAAATCGCAAAAAGGCATTGCCGATAACTCTTATTCAATATCAAATAAAATATTCAGTTATTTTCAACTCTCAAATTTCCTCAATGATTGATGGATTTTCCTTGAATAATAAATGAGATTAATTGGTTAATATTTTTTCATAGGTAACACATATTAACAACTGGCAAATTACAAAATTTGAAGTGCGAAAAAATTGCAATTTTTTAACAAATAAAAACTTGATAGGCATCGGAAAATGTTTGTCAAAACTAATTTCGATATTTTACATTTAATTTTCAATCAATTATATTTTATAAGTTTCGGTCTCCTTCCACCTTCACAAGAAAGAATTGGGGTTTTCTAAAATTTCCATTCTTCTTAAGGATGAATTAATAAGTTTAATTATCAAGATTTTTATATTATGCAAAATTATAAATAAATATAAAATTATTTGAAAAACTTAATTTTTATTTTAAATTTGCACTTTATTTTATTACCAATCGATTTCTTTATAAAAACATTGCAAATATCACCCCATCGCATAAGTGTTCTTTTTTATTCCTTTTCTCTCCTACATTTACCTTTAGAATTCCTTTAAAAGATTGGAAATCCATTTTCACTCTTTCAATCATCCAATGGCATGCGATCAGCATCGCAGTTAAATGCTCAATCCAATCAAATTTGTAGATTTATTTTAAGAAATTTCTAAAAATGACATTTGAAATTGTTGATCATAGAAGCATTAAACTACAGATTTTATCAGAATGGTAAATAAAACAAACCGCAGAAATACGTATTGTAATTTTTTTTAAATATTAATTAATTTTTTATCTAATTTAATTGGTATATAATTTAAATAAAAAATATTCATAAAATCTACTTATATGAATAAGTTTTCTAAAATAACAATAAAAATGTGTCCAGCATGATATAATACAAATATCAGAGTTTCCGTAATAATACGTTTTGATTTTTGGACAAAAATCACAGATTGAAGTTTCATTGCAACTATTCTGGACGCCTGAGAAAGCGGGACTGACTTTTGTTTGGTTTTGATATCATGACAATATATTCTGTTAAATCTGAAAGAAAAAAATTGAATCTAAACAGGAAATGGCACAAAAGGCTAAAATTTTCTTTTTGAAATAAAGAGATTTTTCCCGTATTTTTTTTCCCGGTAATATTGGATTGGTCGTAAAGAATCATCTACCGAGAATTATTACTTTTCACAAATTGGACCTTTTGGACCTTTAATTGTCTGACTTTAGTGTAACTTACTAAAAGATAATTTGTAACGAGTGTAACAAAGCCGTGAAAAGGTTAAAATGCAGTAACTTATTACATCTTATTAAAGCTTCTTGGTCATGTCTTACGCCGACTATATGATATCGCAGTTGTCAATAATTTGAAACTTGGGAGTAATAAAATTGAAACTAAAAACTAAAAATTCATGAAATTAATCTATTGAAAATAAAATAATTATAAATTTATTTTCTCACGCATCCAGCAACGAGTTCCTTTGTGAAGGTGACAAATTTTAGATAATCATAATCCATATTCTTTCTGATAACTTTTATCCATCTGAATGTATAAATTTGGTACTGAGGTCTACATTGACAATGTGGTATACAATTGCATTTCTTTATTGATAGGTAAACCGGAGGGTCGAGGCAAGGGTTAATTATGATACTGCCATCCATTATGCATCCATTATCTTTGTTGAATTCAACATCAATGACTTGTTCTCCTTTTATCTCACTGATGGGATTCGGTTGTTTAAAATGATATTGTTTTGAAAGAGATGAAATTATATTGAAAATGCTCATCCACGACGCGCTTGGTAAGCAATCCTCAGTTGAGGTTCCCTTGATGGAAATTACATTCATTATCATTAACATGAATATCTTCGTCCACATTTTTTTTTGCTTGACTCAATTGTGATGGTTATTATACAAATAATGTTCTCGTTATCATTTAGTTTTTATATAGTTTATCATTTTATTTTTAGAATTTTCATTCAAAGTATTGCATTGGCTATTAATAAACATCTTGACTGACTGCTTTCAGATCGTGTTATCAAAATTCCAGACCTTTACTAATTTTTTTTTTATTTTTATGAGTGAAAAATAAACTCTGATAAAAAACCAAAAGGTTTTCTGGATTAAAGGAAATAGTAAAAATATTATGTTTAATATAAATTGATCATTCTGTGGTGATATTTACCATCTTACGAAAAATTTTGACAAAACATAAGTAAAAAAAGAAAAAAAAAGAAAAAATTAACATTTTATAGCGTCTGTAATTGTTTTATTTTACCCTTATTGAATATTGAAAAAATGACAAAAGTGAAAAGATTAAATAAATTTAACATTAAATAATTTATAACATATTTGGTTCGATTGTAAAATATTTGATCTAGTGATAAATAAAATAATTTATTTTTCATCATAATTTATTTTTATATTTTAAATTTATTTTATAAATTTTTTCAACTAATTAAATTAAATTTCTACATAAACTAATCAACTAATTGATTGTGCAAGAAGTCAAAGGTAAAATATTACGTAGGAGGTCGTCATATATATGAATTACGAAACTTTATAAAATTAAACATCAGATTACCCATATAGATATTGCGTAATGCTGAATAACTAGCTTGGTTTATACCACTCACTCGTTATTACTTAAAATTAATTAATAGTTAATTATTTTGGGGTTCAAGAAAAGAGGCACAAAAATGAGGTGAAAATCAATAAAGACATCAAATTCAGAATAATATTTTAAAGTACAAAAATATTAATTAAAAATCAAAAAAATTTTTAAATGAATATTTTCCTGGGGAAACTGAAAAATATTTTTAAAATTTCAATATCAGACATACAGAGACATAATTTTTAATAATTTTTAAACACAATGGCTCGGCGTTCAGTTACACTTATGCAATGCTATGCATTACACCCAATTCTGAAATTTAGTAACATCTATAATTCACGTTGGTGAGCACACTAGTTGAGGTGAGTCAACTTTTACATGAAAATGAAGTTACTCAATTTCTTTTATTCAATTTCTTAAAAATGGTTTTCAGGTACTTTTATTAATTTCAAGTAACTTTAAGACTTGAATTTTGATTTTATATAATTATGAGATCATTATTCAAGTTCTTAAATATTACTGTTAGTCAGTATTTATAATATAACATATTGATAATTAAATTTCTGGTGTTTTTTAGGAATTTTGACATTTTATAAATTTAATTGGAATTATTTCGATAAAATGTAAGTTGGATATATTTTTGATTATAAATTTACATTTATTTTTTTAATACAATTAGGAAAGAAGGAAAGGCTGAATTTTGTCATTTTCTGTATATCTATGAAAATATTAATTTATTAAAATAATTTATTTAAATTTACGAATTGTGAATTTCTTTCTGCAAATTCTAATGTTTTGTAATTTAATGAATAGATCTTACATTGTCAAATCTAAGGAAAGTTTATATGCTAAATTATTTTATTCTTTTTCTCTGAAGCTCAAGGTAGAATTGTCGGATTCTAAATAAAAAGTATTTTCTTACAAATTTTTTAATAATTTCAAAATAATTATATTTTAACAATATGTTAATGGTTATTGATTTCGGAACAAAAAAAGCTATATTAAATTTTCATGCATCTTTCATCATGTGTTTTGTGTTGGTATGTTCAATTAATTTTCTCTCACCTTCACAAATCCTACAATAAAGTTATTAAATTTCGGAACAATAAATTTCTACACACAGGTAAGTTTGTGTGTTCCTATACTATAAATTTATTGATTTTTTTTAGATTATTGTAGTTACTAAATTTCGGAATTAGGCGTAGAGTTCCTTTTTTGTATGTATACTGAGTTATAAATAGATTGTTGCAGGATATTTAGGATAAAAAATAAAAAAAAAGAAAATAAAGTAAAAAAGAAAATATTCAGTGCTAATTCATTCAAGAATTTTTATAGTAATTTGGGCGATGAAGTATTTCAAATTTTAAAAATCGATACTAATCTGAATTGTCATGGACATGAAAACAATCATCAGTGGTAAATTCTACGAATAAGAACTCCAAGTCATTTCACCAACAAAGATATTTAGAATTCAAAACTTTTTAACAATTCAATATAATAAGAAATAATAATGTGTTATGAAATTCCAACTTTGATAAAACCTAAAATTCCTGAAGCTATACCTATCTAAAAATAAGTACTAAGAACAAAGTTCCTTGTACAAAATATTTGAGAACACTATTCCCANTTTAGAAGACGCAATTTCTAGTCTGTTCCAGTGATACATTTCTTTATCTCCTACAGCCTATCGAGATATGATAATTTAATTTCGATTTTGTTTTCCTTCATCGCTTTCTACATTATTCACCCGATCGTATATTCAATCACTTATTATTGGATTTCATCATTTAGCTATCCTCAACAAAATTGAAATTTAAACCTTTATAAATGCCGAAACCTTCCAATCAGGTGAATATACAAATAATTAATAGAAAATGTTACATCTTCCTTACTGTTATTAAATTTATCAACATTTCTGTTCTAATAAAAATATATTTTTCTTAAATCATTTATCAATAAAAAAAATGAATAAATTTATTCCAAACTTTTATCTTTTTTATGAACACTTTTCAAAATATTTTAATTTCTCTGATAAATAACACAAAATAATTAAAAATTAAAAATATTAAAATAGCAATAATCAGAATTTAATTTATAAAATAAATAATTAATAATTACTTTTGTTGTTTTCATTAATTAATTTTTCTTGATCAACAGCAGAATTGTGAATAAAATTTAATTTATTTTTTGGTATTTCTTTTAATATTGGATCCAAATTGATCCAATTAATTATTAATTATTTAGAAATAAACTTTGAAACATTTTTGTAACTGACAATAAATGGTAACTATTATTCTGGACCTTGCGAGTGGTACAAGCCAAACCTTTCTATGCACCTTCACAAATAGATGTGCTACCATTGATTGATATGTGAAAGAATATTGATTTATTTATTATCATCAAGTAAGTTTTTATTTTGTTTTCATAATCATTTTTTGATCAATTTTAATTTAATTAATTAAAAATATAAAATTTATTTCCATAAATAAAAACAAAAATAAAAATGTAAATGCCTTTTTCAAATTTGCAAGTTCTGTGAGAATATTGCTGATATTTCAATAGCATCGAATTTGTTTCATTATTGTTATTTGATTTTCCTTAATATATTTGAAGATCGGAGACGATTCCACGACGATCTCTCGAAACCGAAATACTTCCTCTTGGATATCACAATCCGGGTCGCAGTTATCGATAGACAAAACTGCTGGTGGTTCATAACAAGGATTTATATTCAACACAAATGTTGTGTGGCATTTCTTTGAAGGGGGGTCAGGTTTTAAATAAATAATTTGACTTCCGCTTTGATACTTAATATAAACGGGGTCGGTGAATGATTTCCCCTTCAACAGCTGATTCACGAAGCTGAAAATCTCCGGCCATGTTCGAATGTGAAGGCAAAATTCTTTCTGAATTGTTGCCATGATCAGCGAGAGAATTATTAGAGATCTGAAAATATATTTCATTTGTTTTAATAGAAGAAACTGAATATTTCTGCTCAATTTATATCTCATTCTATTTATATCTCTGTACGTAAATAGATCAAATGAAAAATCTGATAATTTTATATTGAAATTGGAAAATTAAGGGTTATATTGAATAATTAAGTAAATCAATGGCTTTAATTGGTAATTAAATAAATAAGGGTAAATTAAACGCTATATTTTAAAATTAAGTAAAGTGGAATTCCCGCAAAATGGAGTTCTCATAAAATTGAAAATATAAACAAGGCATTTAATAGATAATAAAATCAAATAATCAAGGATTTTATTTTTAATAAAAACTTAAGAACTCATAATTTTTTATTAGATTAATTTGTCAAAATTCTTCCAATCCTTTAATGAACACAATAAGTTGGATAAAAAATAAAAAGAAGACACTCGTGCCAATTGCCAATGATTATAGGTTTTAAAAAAACGGTAAAGGGGCTTTACGGTTTCGTTTGATGTTTGTAGTCTGTTTACTAATGTACCATTGGTTGAAACAATTGAATTATGTTGCTTGTTATGGAATGAAAATATTTCTGAACATCATATTTTGGATAGAACAGCATTTCGTGAACTTCTTGTATTTGCAACTTCAAAAATCAATTTTCTTTTCAATAATGAATGATATCAACAAATAGATGGAGTTGCTATGGGTTTTCCTTTAGCACCAACAATGGCTTCAATTTTTTTAAGAAGCTTAGAAAAGAAAATTTCATCTTTCCAATGTATGAAACCCATTGTTTATAAACGGTATGTGGATGATATTTTTCTTATATTTGAAAATCAGAGGCATGTTGACCCGTTTCTGCATTATATGAATAGTCTACATAAAAACATTGTATTCACATGTGAAACGGAGAAAAAATCATCGCTTGCTTTCTTGGATCTGTTAATACAACGCAAAGAGAAACACTATGAGACAGAGATTTATAGAAAACCAACTGATACTGGTCTCTATACTTCTTCCGAAAGTTTTTGTGAATTCAAGTATAAAAGAAATATGGTGAAGGGGTTGATTTATCGTGCATGGTTTTTGTCTTCTACTTTTTAAAAATTCAGTAAAAAGTGTTGACCTATTGGTTGAATTGTTAATGAAGAACGGTTATTCAAAATCCTTTTTAGTAATTATGGTGAAAGAGACTGTTGAAAAATTTATTAAAAATTCTAAGGATCCATGTTTGAGAAAATCTGTGTGTGATTTTGTTGAGATGTGTGAGTCTAATGAGTTAAAATCTGGGTGTGATTTTGTTGAGGTGTGTGAGTCTGATGAGTTAAATAAATTAAATAGTGTGAGCAAGGATGATGAGCCTAAATTTGTGTTAGTATTGCGGTACTCAGAAGGTTTTAAGAATTATAAAGTGAAGATAAGAAAGCAGTTAGGGAAAATAAAATAGGATAGTGTCAACTTCATGGAAAGTACGTAATATGTTTATTAATAAGTCAATAACTCCGGTCGAATTGTGTTCCGATCTCGTTTATCAGTTTACATGTAATGGGTGTAATGCATTTGTAATACAGGTGTAATACATTGGAGAGACTTCCCGTCATCTCTGTATTCGAGCTCGAGAACATTGTAGACCGAAGGCTTTGACCCATATTGGTGAGCACAATAAGGGCTGTAAAAAAATAGGTATGTCTGATTTTAAAATTTTATTAAAAAATTTCGATAATTATTCGGAACGTGTGATTTGTGAGGCGTTGTTGATAAAGTCATTGAATCCGAAAATTAATGTGCAGAATGCAGTAAATACTTGTGTTTTGAGTGTTTTTAAATAAGTTTTTAAATAGGTTTTTTATATTGATTGTTGTATTAAATTAAATAATTAATAAAATTTTTTAAATTATTAAATTAAATTTTAAATGCTAAAATTTAAAAAAAATAATATATTAATTTAAGTATAATTTTTTTAAAAATAATTATTGTTTTTATAAAATAAAAAATTTTTTTATATATAATTAATAAATTTGTTTAAAATCCTTTATTATATCCCACCTGATGATGACAGGAAAACTGTCGAAATATATCGTGAAAAGAATGTTTGATTGGCGTTATCTTATAATTAAATCATTGCCATGTATGTTTAAATATTTATTTATGAATAAGTCTGTAATTTGGTTTCATAATTGAATAGGTATTTATGGAAAATATACAAAAAAGAATTTTTTTACATTTTTTGATTTTGTTTATTCCTAAAATCACATTAATCTTTCAACGATAAAATTGTTGAGGTCTGTAAATTAAAATTAAAAATTTAAATAAAATTTAGGATAATAATTCAAATGGAAAGTAAGCGAGGAAAAAAGACAAATAAAAGCGGAATCGTGCACAGAATCAAAAGTGTGATGGAAACAGTATTAGAAAATGCAAAAAGCAATTACGAAAGGCGAGAATCCGGAAATCCGAGAAAAATCAGTAAATGGAAAAATCATCGAAATCGAATGGGAAAAACGGGACAGGTATAGATTAGCTAATGGTCAACAAGATGATGGTTAGGGATTTATCAGAAAAGGGTTAGGAAGGGTCGAAAAACATTTCAAATGTATGAAAACAGAAAACGTTAATTAATTAATTAATTAGCTAATGGAAAACCCGAGCTAATGGGAAACCCGAGCCAATGGAGAACCCGAGAGATAAAGGAAACCCGAGCTGGGTAAACAAGAAGAAAGGCAAACAAAAGGAAGATTTGGGCCCATTAGCTTGACACAATGATTAATGGGAAAAGAGTAAGGAGAAGATAGCGCCGCGTAGGAAGACCGGTAGGGCCATTAATTATCTGGATTTGTTGGACCATTATGGATGACAGCCGAAGCAAACACGTAGGAGAAAATGTCAAACGAAAGATTGGCTCGGCAATAACCATTTGTCATCCTGATTTCGAGGAGTATATAAGCAAAGGGAAAATCAGAGAAAATCGGCATTCTGCCTCAGCTAGGGTTCGAAGAACTAGACAGTAGGAAAAGTGGAAAACGAATTAGGGAAGTAAAGAAAAGAAGAAATAGAATTAAGAATACGGAAAGGCGAAAAGAGATCAAACCAAACCGAAACCGAGGAAAACGAGAGTCAACAGAACTAAAGGATCAAAAGGGTGAATATTGTTTGTTTGCAAAGCATCAACGCCGAGCGGAGAATCGTATAAAACTTTGATCAGAAATTGTAGCGTGATAATAATTTGTGAACCTGTTGTTTCAATATACGTTGGGTCGTTCATTGTTTTAATTTAAAGAACACCAGGAGTCAGAGAGAACCGACTTGAAATAATCCAAAACCCAACATATATTCTGGTGAGCCCGACGTGATTCAAAGTCGGAGTAAAATTATTGAAAGCTACTGAAAAAGAAATTATCAAAAATATAGTACCGACGTGATTGAAAGTCGGAGGGAAATTATTGGAAGCTAGTGAAAAAGGAATTATAAAAAGAATTAGTACTGACGTGAGTGAAAGTCGGCTTAGAAGTTTGAAGATAGTGTTAACGAGATTATAAAAGGCTATTTAAAAGAAGTTGAAAAGTAATTTTAAATTATTGTTTAACGTTTGAAGTTTAGCTCAAAGTGAACCGATACAACCTCAGAAGTCAGAGACAAGTCCAAATGGCAAATGATAATGCTGTTATGCCTCTCAATAGAGAGATGATTGATTTCGCAAGTTGTCAGAAATTACCCGTCAATCAATATGGAGGAGACCCTGTTGAATTTGCAGATTTCATGGGAGATTATTATATGTACGCCTCAGCATACGGATGGACACAAGCCATTATGGTTCAGAGATTCCCACTCTATCTGAAGGGTGCGGCAAGAGAAGCCTGGCAGCAAGTCGACAAACGAAATGTTGGTAATGATTGGACAAAATTGAAGGATGCAATGGCACTGAAACTGGTTGGTGGAGATATCAAAAGAATCATGCGACAGAAATTTTATAATCGAATTCAAGGTCCAGATGAATCGGTCAGTGAGTTTGCTTATCATCTGACCACTTTAGCAGATAAAGCCTTCGAAGTCAAACCAGATCAAGCAGATATGGCCAAGCAGGTTAAAGAGCTGTTAGAAGATCAGTTTATAACCGGAGTCCACTCAGAAATCAAAAAGGCCCTATGTTATGTGGATTTTTCCAATTTCGATGAGCTCGTGAAGAAAGCCATGAAAATAGAGCTGAATTTAAAAAGTGCAAAAAGATCAGATGCTTTTGGAGTTAATGTGGAGAGACGTGAGCGGTCAATTACGCCTGTGAGAGCACCATGGGATGAAAAGAAAATAAATCAAATCAGTAGTCCAATTTTGAGACCAAATAATAGATTTCAAAGCCAGTAGATCAGCCATGAACGTACAGTCAAATGGACAAGTAAATAATCCTCAATGCGAACATTGCAAAAAGTCTGGACACTATTCAAATCAATGTTGGTTCAAATATGGGAAAAATCCCAGCCCTAACAAGAGATTTACAGATAACAAAAGGATCAGCAGTGATGTCGAATGCTATCGATGCGGAAAGAAAGGGCATATTAGCAGAAACTGTTTCACCAGATCAAGATCATCGTCAACGTCACCTTCACCACAAAGGGACAAAGTGAATACAAATGGACAGATACAATGTCATTCGTGCAAGGGATACGGCCACATGGCGCGATCATGCCCAAGGAACTCAGAGAGATTCAGCAGACCTATATTAAAGAAATCAATCAGATTCCAAGAAGACATGCCAAACACCAGCAATATGACGTATGCTCAGAGAGAGGAATTTCAAGACAAAATGGAAAAGGAATTTCGAGAAATGCGACAGAAGCTGAACAAATTAGTGGCTAAATTCGAATCAGATGAGGAAACTGAATCCCATATGATAATTGGAACCGTGTCAGAAGGTGAGAGAAAACCTGCTACGAAAGTGCGAAAAATTGCATCAGACGAGAATCCGACTGCACTGTTAGCCCGAGTTGAAAAATGGCTTGAGAAAATGGAAACTGACAACTCCCAGTTGAAACGATGGATCGCAGAACTCAGTGTGATGTCACTAACCCAAAGCGAACTAAAGAGAGCCATAAATTTATGTGCAAAGTTATTCAAAGGAAACAGAGACGATGAGATACTTAAGCAAATGCAAAAGTTTGGCAAGGCCTTACGGTCAACAAGGGATTTAGCTGATATCATAGTGGAAACAATGGGACTTGATAATGTGAAGTGCCAATTCCGTGTAAATGCATACGGACAAATCAAAGACCTAAAGGAGCGAATACTACGTCAATACAGTGGATGGCAAGTGCAACTAAAATTTGAGAATCGATGTTTGGAAGACGAAGAGTACTTAGTAGATTGCGGTCTGATACCAGGCTGGAAAAATAAAGTAAATGTTGTTAATGCTGTTAATACTTTGAATTCAGACAGACAAAATTGGGAAAAGATTCTAGCAGATTTACAAGATACCCTGTATGCAGGGAATAGAGATAAAATTAATGCGAGTATCGACTTCATAATGAGCATCGAAATGGATCGAGACATGAAAGAAGGGTTGTTTGAATGCATCGTACCGTATACGAATAAACCGACAAGTTATCAGGCAAAGTTAAAAGAGGTAATTCGAAAACTAGGACATGATTATGAGGCGGCAGACGATAGTGCGAAGTCTTTGATAATAGCGTTAAATATTGCGGATCAAAGGATTGAATATTATCAGGAACATTGGAGTGTAAAAGCAAAGAAAATACGACAAAAAGCAGCGGAGATATTAGGTAATGACGGAATTATCGTGTTGACGTTCAAAGGACGAGAATTGGATGATGACGAATATTTGTTAAACTACGGATGTAATCCAAATTGTATTAATAAGGTGTACGCAACAAAACAAAGTGATGAAATGGAAAAAGATGCAGTAATAGTGCCGTTTTGGCCTCTGTATGAGGAAATGGATAATGATAATGTGGAGATTAAAACTGAAGTTGTAGATGACCCAGGAGAAATTGATCAAGAAATTAATGAATTGCAGAGATTAGAAACAATGGAAAATGATGAAATGGGATCGGAAAATGAAGCTACAAGGGATGTTGAGGAAATGAGCACCGATAATAGGGTACTACCGAGCACAGATGAGATGAAAAGTGAAGAGAACTTCGTTGAAACTAAAAATGACATTGCGATGTGTCGGAAAAAACAGAATGATGCGGAAATTGAATCTTTGAGTTTAGATGAATCAAGCGAAACTGAGCGTTTAGATGAATCAAGCGAAGACTGAGCGAATATTAAAGAGTTTAGTAACGGAATTGTACTTGTTAGATGAAACTGAAACAGAAGATGAATACTTCGGAAGGGGAGAAAAGAGTTGTAAAAAGATTAGCCACGGAACTAAAGAGGAGATTACCGTCGATAATTAAAAGAAATTATGAAGAAAAGGAATTTTGTGAGGAAGCAGTAATTGAGGACCTAACACGAACCGAGTTGGATCGAGATGTAATATTGACAGTGTTAGCCTATATAATGTTGGAGATTGGTATTTATGGTTGTCTGGAAAGTGACAAGTCAAAATCTATTGATAAAGAAAGCTACTGAAATGACGAATAAATATTTGATGAAGTGGATCGCAAACAATGGCGGATGGGAAAAGTTGATACAAAAGGCTGAGAGCCCAAAAACAGAGACAGTGAGGAAAAAGGGAAAACTTGCATTTCCATGGTTGATGATTTCTATTATTATGTTATTGGGAATAATAAACACGACGAATTCATTGGTGGCATACGACTGCTCCCAAACCGAAATGGGAAGAGTATATTCGTTGGTAAACGTAGCAGAGTGTTCGGATGCATATCCAGTAAAATTTAAAGTGACAAATCCAGTAAAATATCATGTATATCAAGAATCGGGGTTTCGACGAGCAAAGGTGAGAGAGTGTACAGTGAAACGAACTACTTTTGTATTTTATTGTGGAAAATGGAGCCACTCATCGATGGTGAAAATGCAATCGATACCTAGACCGATAGAAATAATTCCAGAGAATTGTTTGGCAGCCTTTCAAACAGGACAGTTGAAAATCAATGCAGATATCAAACTACAAGCAAAGCTTAACCACAAAATCCGTGAGACTGTAACCGTTCGAGGGATAATAAAGTCGAATGGTGATTGCCAGGGAGAGCCATACAAAGTAGACGATGCTATAATTGACAAAGCCGTGGTTGTGGAAGAGTACATGTCAGAATTAAGAGAATTTGATGGATCATTTGATGATGATACTGGTAAACTACAAACACATCCATTCTGCAACATGAAACAATCTAGCTGTCAGACAGGAGAATCAATCTTGGTGTACGATGTCGATACCAAAAAGTGCAATTTAGTGCAATTGAAGTCGATGAGTTTTAAAGAAATAACGGGAGAGCAGATCAGGGAAAAGCCTGAGAAAATAAGAATGGATCCAGCAACGAGTACAACAACAAGAATCACACCTCTACGGATGAAAGATACTCCCACAGTGTTAATGTCAACCTCGGAGGAAGATGGGATGCGATTCCTGAGAAAAGAAACTAAAACAAAGTGTGGACAAAATGTCTATGAGACAAATTATAAAGGTATATACGTATCTCAGAAAATGATTATCAGAGGCCCAAACAAACATACATGCCGGAGATATCAAGTTGACAAATTACTTTAATAACAAAATAGATTATTTATTTCACTTTGGTCAAAATACTGTTGAAAATGTGTACCGAGAAGTTATTATAAATGATTGCAATCTCAACAAAGAAATACTCCGAAATCGGATGGCAATGGCGATAACCAATCCTAATTTGGTAGCACCAATGTTAATTACAGAAAATGGGGTGTTTGCCAGAATTTTCGGTGAAGCACTATATAGCTATAAATGTAAAGCGGTACCAGTTAAACTGACAAAGTATGACCAATGCACCAACGAGTTACCGGTAAATTTAAATGGAAAGTTGCGATTTATGGAGCCTGTAACACGAATCTTACTGGAAGAGGACGTGAAACCGAAAGTATTACAGTGTAATAGATTGTTGGCACCACTATACAGACTAACACCAGAATCTTGGATTGCATTACCAGATCATCGAGAAGTAAAGACACCGGAAAACTTAGAATTGACAGAATTACAATATCTGGTAAATTTTACGTCGTTAGAAAAATTGTCGCAAAGTGGAATTTACTCGAACGAAGACATTGAGGAAGCTCGCAGAAACTTGTTATTTCCATCAAAGAAAGAAAGAGTAATAATGGAAATGGTAGATACAATTCTCCCAAGCGGAAGTGGGAAGGTAAATTATGAGTATTTGTTAACTCCAGATCATTACAAGAAAGCGACGTATAATACAATGAAAAAGATCTGGGGAAAGTTTATGTTCATTGGACAAGCGTGTGCCGGATTGATTGGAATTTATGTAATATGTGTTGTAATTAAAGTGATAATATCGCAGGTCCTATCAACACACAGATTATACGCGATCACAGGTTGGTCGTGGAAACTAGTAATTGGTTGCATACCATTATTGGCTAGATTCTTCATTACTCATCATCAATATCAGGAGTTGGAGATACTCAAGGCGCGAATATTAAAGAAGAAAAAGGTGAGCTACGCTAGTACAACCCCTTCAAGGGACGAGAATAATGACAATGACAACGAGGGTGATAGTGCACCGTTATATGTTGACAATCAAGAACTAAGTGGAATGAATAAAGAAGCGTTGAGAACTTATCAAATCTTAAAGGAGCCACTGTTGAATGCGAGTAGCGTAGACACGTTTACAAAATTGTGTATACCAAAATCATTTATGCAACCAGCACCAGTGTATCCAGTTGATCGATTACGAGAGATGAAACCAGTGGAAAATATCGCATTACAATGTGAAGGAATGGTAGGAGAGAGAATCGAGCCTTCTAGCGCAGAGATCGAGAGAAAAAATATGTTAGGCTTACCATGCAACTACTCATTGATGACATTAACAAAAAGAGGAAAGCAACCCCGAATATTTATACAAATGAACAAACATAAAGTGGAAGCTTTAGTCGATTCGGGATCTAGTCACACAATAATATCGGAAAATGTGTTAAACGCGAAGGAGAAAATGCGAATAAAGCCTACCGACGAAATAGTGAGGTCATTATCAAAAAATGAATTAAACATAATTGGACAACTTAACGTCATATTCCATATTGGAGATCGAATAATAGCGCACGATGCGCTCATAATGAAGGGAAGTCCAGTACGATGTCTGATCGGCATGGATATATTAGAGCAGCTGGACGGAGTCTCACTTGATTTAAAGACAGGTAATTTGATAGCAGGAGAAACAGGAGAAAATAATTCACAGGGCAGGTGAAGTGTTTGTGAATCAGACATTGACAATACCACCACAATCGGAGATGGTGTATTGTGCAAATACCATGAGTGTGGATAATGGTGATTTTATATTCGAACCAAATCAAACGTTAGTCGAAAAATATGATTTACCGATATGTGACGAAGTTGTCAAAGTGGAAAATCAGATAGTACCAGTCCATATAACGAATAGCAGTAAGAAACCGGTTCAGTTACACCCAAAAACAAAATTGGGAAAATTATCAAAAATGTCTATTGAAGCAAATTGTAAAATACCAAGAAACGTCAAGGTGTACAAGGAGCCTGAAGTGGTAAGCAATGATTTAAATGAGATGCAGAAAAAGGAATTCACAAAACTGTTGAGAAAATACCGAGATATCTTTGCTAAACACGAATATGATTTAGGTCTAACCAATGTAATTGAGCATGAAATACCGTTATTAGATGAAACTCCAATAAAAATAAAGCCATACAGAATCCCCTACGTTCATCAAGACTGAAAGTGATAGACAGATTACAGCAATGAAGGAATTTGGAATAATTCGAGATAGTGCGTCACCATTCTCCTCATCAATAGTGATAGTTAAGAAAAAAGATGGAGACTTACGATTTTGCGTAGATTATCGGAAGCTAAATCAAGTTACGAGGAAAGACACTTATCCAATTCCAGTACCCCAAGAAATGTTCGATCAAATGGGAGAGGCACGATATTTCACTGTTATTGATTTAAACAAAGGGTACAATCAATTTAGAGTAAAAGAGGAAGATAGAGGAAAGACGGCGTTCTCGGATGGCAAAGGACTGTATGAGTTCAATGTGTTACCCTTTGGATTAACAGGAGCCCCAGCTACATTCCAGCGAGGAATGAATTATGTGTTACGAGGTATTCGACATGCATTGGTATATATTGATGATATAATAATATTTTCAAATGATTTTGAAGAACACCTGAAAGATGTAGAAACTGTATTTAAACGGCTCAAAAGTGCAAAATTAAAAATCAAACCATCGAAATGTGAATGGGGCAAAGCAGAAGTGATTTATGTAGGACATATAATATCACGGCGAGGGTTACAAACTAATCCAGATAACATCAAAAAAGTGGAAGAGTACCCAGTACCAAAAGATGCCGATGAGGTTAGACAATTTTTAGGTTTGGCGAGCTATTACAGAAAATTTATAAAAGATTTCTCTCACATCGCACAACCATTGAATACGCTACTAAAGAAAAACAATAAATTTATGTGGGGACAAATGCAACAAAATGCTTTCAATACATTGAAAGAGAAATTAGTAACAACTCCTATATTAAGATGTCCAGATTTTACAAAACAATTTATCTTGATGACGGATGCAAGCAACGTTGCATTGGGTGCGGTGTTGGGACAAAAATTTGAAGGTGAAAAGGACCACGTAATAGCATATGCAAGCCGATCACTGAGGCCTCACGAGAAAAACTACTCAACGATTGAAAAGGAAACGTTAGCGTTAGTGTATGGAATTACTACTTTTAGACAATATTTATTGGGCAGAAAATTTACTGTTTATACAGATCATAATCCATTACAGTGGTTAATGAAACACAGAGATTCAGCCAGTAAATTAATACGATGGTCGATTGCCCTCCAAGAATACGACTTTGAGATTAAATATCGGACAGGTAAAGCTAACGCGAACGCAGATGCAATGTCAAGAATCCCAGAAAATAATAGTGAAGGGACACCTGAAAAATTGGAAGGCACTATATTTGCTGCAATCAAAGCTGTTAATGATATGTCTGAACTTCAAAATGATCAGGAAAACGATAGTGAATTAAAACAATTTATGGAACAAGCGGTCAAAATAAGAAAAGAACAAGACTGGAAACGACTACAGATGCAAACAGCAAATATGTAATTCATAATGGAATACTTAAATGTTGGAAAAATGGGGAAGCATTAATTATTATACCAGCCAAGCACAGAGACGCATTACTGATGCAGTATCATGATGGAGCGTTGGGAGGTCATTTGTCAACGCGCAAGACGCTATCGAGATTAAAATTGAAATACTTTTGGCCAACAATGGAACAAGACGTGAAAAATTGGTGTAACAGTTGCAAAGTATGCATCACCCGCAGAAATACTGGTAAAAAGATTAAAGTACCATTAAAACCGATGCCAGTACCTGCAGCACCGATGGAGATGACGGCAATGGATATTCTGGGACCATTACCGGAAACAACAAAAGGAAACAAATACATTGTTGTTTTTTGTGACTATTTTACCAAATGGCCAGAAGCATACGCTATTCCAAACCAAAAAGCAGACACGATTGCTAGAATATTTGTGGAAAACATAATATTTCGCTATGGTACTCCAAAGAAATTGTTAACTGATCAAGGAAAGAACTTTCAAAGCGAGATGTTTAAATCAATCACAGACCTATTTGGAATTTGGAAATTGAATACGTCACCATATCATCCACAAACTGATGGATTGGTGGAACGATTTAATGGGACACTGATAAATATGATCTCATCATATGTGAATCGAAAACAGAAAGATTGGGACGACTTCATAAAGCCGTGTCTATTTGCCTACAGAAATGCAGTAAATCAAAGTACAGGTGAGACCCCTTTTTACTTGATGTATTTAAGGAAAAATAATATGCCGATTGATCTCAAATTCCAACCAACAATTTCACAATATATGGAGATACCGGACTATAAAGCATTGATGCAAGAAAGAATGCAGTCAGTATGGACTAAAGCCGGTTTGACAATAAAGCACAACCAAGAGAAATATAAAGAAACATACGATAAAAAAGCACATGCGCATGGCATAAAGATTGGAGATCTAGTATATCTGAACAGGCCGGAACCTCTCAAAGGTTTATCGCCTAAATTGCAAAGACCATTTAAAGGACCCTACAAAGTGTGCGACACCACCGAAACTAATTTGAAGTTATTACCATTCAGGAGTAAAAAGGCTAACCCGATGATTGTGCATGCAAATCGATGTAAACTAGTGCCAGAGGAAGAT
The DNA here is from genome assembly GCA_959609185.1 of Schmidtea polychroa. Classification (NCBI taxonomy): domain Eukaryota; kingdom Metazoa; phylum Platyhelminthes; order Tricladida; family Dugesiidae; genus Schmidtea; species Schmidtea polychroa. Next base: position 39,118 of record CAUHTR010001813.1, on the reverse strand, counting down.
GAATCTAGATACCCCTTAAGATCCAAGCAGAATAAAGTAACGGGTCAAACAAAATTGAAACAGAAATTCACGAAAAATCCAACACCAGTCAGCTACATCAATAAGATATTATATGTAAGCAATAATGCTGATGTTAGTAACAGTTGCGAGCGGCAAAAAGATTGACTTGCCATATGCGGTAAACAAAATCCGAGGAATGGAGAAAATACATATATATTCCACTCTAACAAATATAGTATGGAGCTGTAAATGCGAGATCGCAGACCAAATAGAAATTATTAATTTACTAGACAATACGGCACCAGTGGTAGAACTGAATTATGATAAAGATATATTTGCGGTACGAAAGTTAAAGCCAAATTTCAAATACCAATGGCTGTTGAGACAGAACATGTCAAAGTGGTACACACAAATTCCGATAGAAGTGCACACAAAAGAGATGCGAAACTTGATCGAAATAGAACCAGAGATAAATGGAATCAATATATATTGGAAGCCAGTGGACTTGGTGAAAGTGCGAATCACATTTCAAGGGTTAAATGTCGACACCCTTAACTCGCGAAAATCATTTATCCGCTACGAGAAATTGAAAATGAATCAAAATTATTCAGTTAATGCAAACTACTACGAGAACATATGCCTCGAAAATGGAACGGTAGTGAGAAACCAATGGTCACGATTTAAGAGTGAGACCCAGTCTATCTATCTCAGAGACGAGTCAAATCGTATAACCCTGAGTGTTGGAAATGGACCGGTAACGATATATAGAAAATCAGGAAATGATGAAAGAGTTGTTATTATCTATAAACAAAAAACCCTGACTATATTAGATGCCGGTAATCATTTTTTTACACTTTACACTTCTGATTTAGAGACGGCATGGGAATTAACAGTAAAATATCAGCGATGGATAACCGAACCAGGCAGATGGCAAACAGTTTTCGTGGAAGTCAAGACAATCAATGAATCAAAACGAAAATCAGATACAACCACATCACCTTTCCAATTACCGACCCAAGAGACGACAAAACCTAACTCAAATAAACTAATGATGATAAATTCGGATTTGACAGTCAACTATTGTGAATATCTCATTTACATTTTAATAACAGGTTTTCTCATCTTATCAATAACATTCATAATCATCACCATCTTGATATGTGTAAAAGAGAGACAACTAACTATCCTTCAACCACCATCATATTCATATTATGAGACAAGACTATAAATTGTGATCTGCATGAATAGTGTATAAAAATATATTACATTTATATTAACAATGTGCATGTTTTATAAGTACCATAGGATGAACTGTGTAATTTGTTTGAGATTCGAAGCGAGGTGTTGATGCTTTGCGAATAAAGAGTGATACAAAAAAAATGACTATCATTTAATTTCAGAGAATGCAAGAAGCCTCGGAGATGTCATGCAAAGAGTGTAAAACAAGTACGCAAGAACTAAAGCAAAAGTTTCGTAACATGCAGGGCAGAATAACAGATTTGGAGGAAGAAAACTTCCGTCTGAAAAGGCGGTTGGACCGTTTGGAAATCTTATTGTTTCAACACGAAGCCGATTTCGCGATGTTTCGAATGAGAGTAGAAGAAATAGAGGAATCGGAAGATGATGGTGAGATAAATCAATTAGACTAAAAAAATAAATTATTTAAACGGACCCTGTTGGTGTTTTTTCGTCCTCGAAAAAAAAATAATAGTTAAATAAATATAAGTAAATTAACAAATAATCATAGTTAAATAAAATATAAGTAAATTGACAAATAATCAAATAAATAAACAAATTGATTTAAATAAATAATTAAAAAAAAAAAAAAGTGATAAATTAAATAAATGAATAATAGATAAAAATGAACAAAATTAAACGAGCAAATAGAATAACTCAAATAAATGTTGCAAATATGAACATTAGAAATAAATAACATTAAATGACTGATTAGTAATTAATGAATTAGTAACTATATAACAATGGGTAACCTACTGGGGCGAGAGAACAAAATTATAAATAAGTAGGGAATAATTTCACATTAGTAGTAACAAAGACTATTCACGAAGAGGGACACAACTACCCCACCCTTTCTAGCATAAATTAAAAACAAAGGTATGCTGAACATTTATTCAAAGTTTTATTTCGTCATCAGAGTCCAACAGAACGGGACTTTGGATGCCACAGTCCCATTCCCTGCGTACATTGCAAGGCGGGCGTCTTTCAAACCTACTGCCTGTATCCACACAGGCAAAGGTACGTTTCAATCCCTTTCGACGCGGTGGCAAAGGGACCCTGAAAAAGAAATTAAAAAACCTGTTAGTATGGCAGTCAAATAACCATTGCATAACATCGAGATGCTCAAACTTAGGTTCTGGGACAGCCTAAAATAGTAAGGGTTGAAAAGAAAAATGAAATAAATACTATGTAAAACTCCGTACCATGGCGCCCTCGACAAATAGTTAGTGCAGAGAAGTAATTGATTTTAAGAATTACGTAATAAATTAATGAGTATAAATACGGCTAAAATTGTCAGAAAAATACGATTAGCTGTAATTAGAGGTTTGCTTTTAGTATTAATACAAAATCAAAAATATATAACCCAAAACATGAGTGTGGTATAGGTAGTTGCATAAACAAATTAACGAACTAAAATTAAAAAGTAAATAAGTTAATTTAATAAGCATCAATAAGGTAATTTAATAAGCAACACGAGCACTTGCAATCACCGGGGTTTGGCTACCCTGGACAGCGATTGCAAATGTTCAGTTGCTATGAGGGAACGCATTACGAATAGTTGAGGACAGCATGGTAAAAAGAATCATAATAAATAAAAAAAACAAGTAATCACTTACGTCCATATTAATTGAGGGATGGCGTTACTAAAATTCAAAAAAAAAATATGAAAAAGAAAAATAAAATATAAAATGCTTACTTCAAGATTGGCAAGACAAAACTAAAGAAAAGTGGTAAAGCAGACACTTATATAGAACGCTTATCAGTACAGGCTACGTTAACAAACCACAGGGTAATTAATTAGAAAGCTTATCAGCACGGGCTACATTAAGAAACCACAGGGTAATTAATCATAGAGCCTATCAGTATCGGCTACGTCAAAAACCGCAGGATAAGTAAATATTCATTCGGAATATTAGTGTTCATCGCAGATACCGTATCAGGCTGAGTAAACAAAGTGATATCATGAGTCGGTCGGTGCGGTGGGAGATTAACTTTTTACCATGCTGCGAGCGAAATAAACCAATAAGTTATTAATAACAAAAAAAAAATTATTTTTAAATCATAATATTAATAATAATGGTAATAATGATAATATTTTGCACATAAAATTCGATCAAACCGTAAAGACACACACATAGACAGATACACAAGCATATCCCATCAACTGCTCAACTCTGCTATTGACCACGATTTTATTCTTGGTAAACCGTATTCATCTTGAACAATAACAACAACCATAGCTAATATCATCGCGCTACTGATATAAGAAATTGTCAATGGATTTTGCTGTTGATTTCCACCGGGGTCGCCAGTCTGGTCGATTAATGAATTCATAAACTCGCACACAAAAATTGTAAAAATGCAAATTGTAACAAAATATAATTTAATCAGATACTATTAAAAAATTTCTTTTTATTCTCACAACATAACCAAAATAGGAGCCGTCCCGATAATTGGGGTAAATAATAATAATATTGATAAAGTAACAATATTGATAATAATAATAGTGATGATGATGGTAGTAGTGGTGGTGATGGTAGTGATGATATTGATAGTAGTAGTGGTAGTGGTAATAGTAGTAATTTGTCAAGTTTATTTCTCATTTAAATTGATATCTCTTTGTTAAAAATATTTCAGAATATAAAAAAAAAATTTCATTATTTTTAAAAATATTTCAGAATATAAAAAAGTTAAATTATACTAATTTACTTGAGGTGAGTGAGGTAGAAAGGTTGAAAAAAAATATTCTGTGCTCTCGTTTCTCAACGGCATCGATTTATCAAACGCTAAACTAAATATAATTAGTCAAAGTTAATCACAAACAAAAAAAATAGAACAAAGCAACTATCGGCCAAATTAATTAGTATAGTGAAAAGTCGTTCAAAAATTAATAGCTAATTTTCATAAAAATCTCAAGACACATAAATCATCTGTCAATGTTGAAATATTTATCGAGATAACTCCAATGAACTGTTATTTGAATTTTCTTAGAAATTCGCAACACGATTTGTTTGTCAATGATCAATCAAATTTCCGAGTAACGGTTTTGATCGTCGAGATTCAATTATCAAACTAATGTCGAATCGCGAGTTTTTTCTGTCTCGGGTTAAATTGATGATTATTATTATAGCGATTACTAATATTGATAATAAATTTAATAATGGGAATAATAATAATAATAATAATAATAATAATAATAATAATAATAATAATAATAAAATTTGATTTAAATACATCAAATGGCATAAATGACGATTTTACAAATTATTTTTTAAACGGTATTAAATTAAATTTTGCTAAAAAACATAATACCTGGTACATGTTTTGTAATTTTCTTGGCCAAATCCAAATTACATTAAACTAACCCAAACTTTACTCCTATCTTGATAAGAAATTCCAAAGTATTCACGTCCGGTTAATTTTAAATGATCACATACAGCGTCAAACAAATGTTGTCCAAAAGACGCTCTCTAAATATCCAAGATGCTAGACTTTGCATTATATCCAGATCTTAATGTTCCCATCATTGTACCAGAACCCACATTTGAACCACCTCCAATTCTGCTCATACTTCCACCTAAGCAATTATCGCTTTGTCGTAAGCTCATGTAATAATCTTTTTCGGCAAAGTATCGGTGAATTCGATTGTTCCATGATATAATTGAAAATTAGAAATTTAAAAGGAATATAAAATTTAATAATGTACTTACTTGATACATAATAATCCTTAAAAAAAAAATTATGCTCCAAAATGAATAAATCGTTAGGAATGGAAAATTGAGACTCTACTACAGTAACCAATGAAATATCCTAATGAATTAATGATTAAAACTATATACATAATCGTTAGGAATGAAAATGATTAAAACTATATACATAATCGTTAGGAATGAAATATATACATAATCGTTAGGAATGAAAAATTGAGGCTCTACAGCAGTAACCAATCAATTTCTGAGAAAGTTTTATAAGCTGATGGGATAGGCATTATGGAGAAAACAAGCATTCATCTGCTGTGCTAAATAAATTTCATTGATTAAACTCGTTTCTATTGGAAAATTAGATTGAACAAAACAACACAACAGCCTTATCAGCTAAAATATTTGTGAGATTAATTATGTATGCAGTTTTCTCTCTCTCTCTCCCTCTCGTTACAAATTATCGTTTGATTGAAGAAAATTTTCTTTACTTTAGTGGTTTCGTTAGAATTGATACTAGTGTGTTCCACAAATACTGATAGTGTGTTCAAGGAAAATCTTAAGAAAACTGCATGCATATTTTCAATCACTTCAAGAATATAGTAAGTGTAAGGAATTGCTGAAAGGGGACACACACATTGACACACACGTCGATTTGTAAAAAGGCATGCACAGAGATGCGGGTTATAATGATAATACACATTCAGACCAGTTTGGTCGACTATTGTAATGTGTGTTTATATTTAAAATCATTGCCAAAGTTAATGTACTATCGATTCTTACTGTGGTGTGTATCTAGAAATTTCATTATTTTTTGAGTGGCTGATTCGTTTATATTTTCTCTCCTTGCTTTAACATGAGCATTATGATCTAAGAGAATATGATAGTCCACACCAACTAGACTACAGAATGGATTGATCTATATACGTGATCAAGTCTGTCGAATATCTGAAAAATTTATACATCTCTGGCATCTTTAAAATTCTGGTGTTTATGGGAGCCCAAATTTGGTTACATTTTTATAACCATTGATTTATGATTAACTTTGTGATGATACGCTTTAACCGGCTTAGGATGACAACACCTGTCAACCAGATAAGATATACAATATAACCAATTCTTTAGTATCCAAGAACGGTTTAATTGCTATGATAATGATAAAAGAAAAATTCAATTATTATTAGATTTGAGTTTAATTTCGATGTTAATTTAATTATTATTAATTTTTGAGAAGAAATTAGGAAAGTTTAATTTCGATCGTTATTAGCTAAATTTTATTCACAGTTTTAAAAGACATCAAAAACATATTTCGAGGACGAAAATTTTTTTTAAGGGGGAAGATATGTTGAGGTCTGTAAATTAAAATTAAAAAATTTAAATAAAATTTAGGATAATAAGTCAAATGGAAAGTAAGCGAGGAAAAAAGGCAAATAAAAGCGGGATCGTGCACAGAATGAATAGTAAAGGAAAGTGCGATGAAAACAGTATTAGAAAATGCAAAAAGCAATTACGAAAGGACGAGAATCCGGAAATCCGAGAAAAATCAATAAATGGAAAAATCATCGAAATCGAATGGGAAAAACGGGACAGGTATAGATTAGCTAGTGGTCAACAAGATGATGGTTAGGGATTTATCAAAAAGGGTTAGGAAGGGTCGAAAAACATTCAAACGTATGAAAACAGAAAACGTTAATTAATTAATTAATTGGCTAATGGAAAACCCGAGCTAATGGGAAACCCGAGCCAATGGAGAACTCGAGAGATAAAGGAAACCCGAGCTGGGTAAACAAGAAGAAAGGCAAACAAAAGGAAGATTTGGGCCCATTAGCTTGACACAGTGATTAATGGGAAAAGAGTAAGGAGAAGATAGCGCGCGTAGGAAGACCGGTAGGGCCATTAATTATCTGGATTCGTTGGACCATTATGGATGACAGCCGAAGCAAACACGTAGGAGAAAATGTCAAACGAAAGATTGGCTCGGCAATAACCATTTGTCATCCTGATTTCGAGGAGTATATAAGCAAAGGGAAAATCAGAGAAAATCGGCATTCTGCCTCAGCTAGGGTTCGAAGAACTAGACAGTAGGAAAAGTGGTAAACGAATTAGGGAAGTAGGGAAAAGAAGAAATAGAATTAAGAATACGGAAAGGCGAAAAGAGGTCAAACTAAACCGAAACCGAGGAAAACGAGAGTCAACAGAACTAAAGGATCAAAAGGTGAATATTGTTTGTTTGCAAAGCATCAACGCCGAGCGGAGAATCGTATAAAACTTTGATCAGAAATTGTAGCGTGATAATAATTTGTGAACCTGTTGTTTCAATATACGTTGGGTCGTTCATTGTTTTAATTTAAAGAACACAGGAGTCAGAGAGAACCGACTTGAAATAATCTTAACCCAACATATATAAAACAAGCATTATCATTGTTTCTTACATTTACAATTGCTTTCTTTTTATATATTGCCGCTGGTGTAGGTATAAAACTATGGCCAGCTAATCGACTTATAGGGTAAAATGTGGTCAAAAGAAAATCAAGTTCCTTAATTTTTACAACCCTCCATCCGCTACCTAAATAAGTAAATTTTTCAATTTTCTCATTTAATCGACTCACACCATCGATAAGAAAATTGTCGGAAAAAACACTCGCACTATTTGAAAAGAAATTATCTTTAATTTCTCCATCTTTTTCAAATTGAATAAGAACTGTAAACTGGACTTTTACAGATCCCATCTTTTCAATTTCCACATTAATTTTATTTATAATTTTATCCGTAAGGGAGATTTGAATTAAGTTTTTATGTTCTAAATCAAATCGAATATTTTTACGGGAACCCTTTAAATCTATCTCTATTTCAGGTTCATCATTTATATCTATTTGAATATTTTCTATATTGTTTATCGAACCCCCTATTTGGGTATTTAATAATTCAGATTCATCATCATTTATCACGATGGTTGATAATTTTATAATTTTAGTAGGGATACACGGAACAGTATTTACAGCAGGTCTTTTAGATTTTGTATTATTTCGATTATTTGTATTATTATTTGTATTATTTCGGTTATTTGTATTATTATTTCTGTTATTGGTATTATTATTTCTATTATTTCTGTTATTATTGTTATTATTGTTATTATTATTATTATTATTATTATTATTATTATTATTATTATTATTATTATTATTATTATTATTATTATTATTATTATTATTATTATTATTATTATTATTATTATTATTATTATTATTATTATTATTATTTGTATTTAAAACAATAAAATGATAATTTAAGCCTTTTGCTGCAAATAATGTATTTAATGAAAGAATTTTCGACTATACGATAGTCCTTGTCAATCTCCTGGAATTTAGCAATGTTCTTCTTCAAAATACCCTTCAATCTTTCTTTTATTTCCTTTCTCTTAATTCTCATTGGTTGTAAATATAATGAATTGTTTTACTAAAAACTTTTAAAATTTTTTTATAATTTTTACATTTAAAATTTCAAAATGACACAAACTAAAAATTTTTAAATTTTTTACAGCTTCTATAATTAGCTTCTAGAAGCCTAATAAAATATTTGAAAATATTTTAAATAAAGCCTCCAATAATATTCGTCGAGTGCCTAGTAAGTGAATATATTTCAAATAAAAAATATAAATTTATAAAACTTACAAAAGCATTATTTCAATATTTTCATTTTAGAGATTTATTGTTATTACTTCAATAAAAATTTTGAAAAGGAAATTAATAAAATAATAAATAAAATTGATAATAAAATGTGTAAAATGTATAAAATACAAAGAATTGAAATCGATGGAATATATTGGGGTTGTATAGTAAAGAGGAATATAATGCTGTTTGCAAAAAAATTAAAACCAGGTTCAAAAAATCAATTGAAGTGTAACCAAATAATTGAAAATGTGAAAAATCAATATTTCTTAGGTAGAAAGGTGCAAGCGGGTGGGAAATGAAATAAGGAATACGAATTTGAATCCTAATGTGATATTATTTAAAAATTAACCTTTTAACCACCTTGGTCTTAATAAGACCGCTATCTCTGACGACACTCCTGGATGTGAACTTAAAAAATATTACGACTCCAGGATATGTGGTAATACTGGTGATGTTCCTATGAAAATCAAATTTCCCGGACAATGGGTATGATGCTTAATAATGTTGAGGATACCTATTGATATATAGTATAATAAATAAATAAAATTACTTGGGGAGGATCGTCATGACAAACGGGACGATCTATGGGAACTAAGAAAAGAAAACGGAAGTAAAAAGAAATGAGAATGAAGAACGAAACAAAAGAAATTAAACAAGAAAATAAAAACCAATGTCAGTACTAATTAAAAGGAGAAGGAATTTCGAAATCAGGAAAAAAGAAAAACAACAATATTCTTATCTCGACAGCTTGCCAGTGATAATGGAAGGTGGTTGAACAAAAAAAGGAAAAAGGGAAAATATCTTGACAGTCACCAGAGATAGAAATGGAACAGTAGGGAAAGGCAGGAGAAAGAAAGTGGAATATCTTGAGTGCCACAATATAAGCAAGCTATATAAAGAGAAACTGGTGGACATGAAATTGACACAAAACTGAGACAAAATTAGGGACAAAAAGTGACGCGAAATTGAGACGAAAAGTGAGAGACAAATTGAGACAAAAGTGTGACAAAAATAAAGAGAAAATTAGACAGAGTCGGACGAAACATTATCGGGAAAACGATTTGTGAAGAATAATTATTGGAGAAGATTTGAAGAAAAAAATCAGTTGACAAATTAAAAGAAAAGAAGTTACTTGAGTATTTGAATAAAGTTGTGAAGAAGGTCAAAGAAAACAACCAGCTCAAAGTCCCAGTTGATAAACCAATCAGTAGTTAGTGATTTTTCAAACCGGTGTTATACACAAGTGCTATTCCTCACTGAGTGTTGCAATAAGCATTGTATAGTCACCAAGCAGAGTGTTGAATTGATTGTCAGTGTAAAGTGAAAGTTATTTGTGATTATCAATAAAGATTTCTGTTGTCAAGTGTTATTTGTGGGTCTGTCAAAGACACGTTTGGAGTCAGAGTAAGAACTTTAAATTTGTCACCAACCCAATAACCCAACAATAATGATAAAGCCCCAAATGATAATATTAACCATGACCCTAGAAGTATCAATCGTAATAAGGATAATCACATATGATAATTTCCGTTGTCTGTTTGTCTGGATATAATGCTATTAAAAAAATTATTTTAGTTAAAGTGTAAATCAGAAGCAATTACTTAATAACTCGAAAACATTTACTAAAAATATTGTCATTAAAGAGCTTTTCAATTAAATAAGGTTTTTTATGGTTACATGTTTTGAATACAATTGCTCTGTCATTTTTGACGGGTAACAGCTTGCGATAATTATAAATAATAATGATAACAATAATAATAGTAATTTATTAAAAAGCTTGACTATGAATCAGTAAATATATCGATGTTTTTCATATATTTACTGATTCATAGCCAAGCTTTCTTAATATATATTTGAGTATTTGTATTAGTAAAGATTGTTATGATATTGTAGCAGTGTTTGCTAGTTGTGAGAGATTTTGTAGGACCCAGCCGAGTCATCTTTAAATGAAAAGAACTGTCTCGGGACAGCTGTGATGCTTGTATGTAGATAGTTATGGTACAAAAAAAATAATAATTTTCATAGTTTTATTAACAAAAAAGTAAATATATTTTATAGTTCTATCTACAAATGTTCAAAGACAGAACTATATTCTGATATTAAGTCACTAGTTAATTATAATCGGATTTCGAGAATATCGAATAATTGAAAGTTTTTGGATTTAATGATTCGGTCGTTGTTTGAGAGATGGGGTTACCGAACGTAACACGGAAATGTATTAGATCAATCGATGCTTGTGAAGTAGATTGACTATATTTGTATCTGTACTTAATAATACAATCGTTGTTAGTGAGGAATAACTGATTGTAGATTGGTATTTGGTAATTTGATTATTACTTGAGGAGTAGAATGTCCAAAAGAATATCCGGATTTAGCAATTAGATTGTCGTTTAAGGATTACGGAGATCGACGTAGATCGAGTTTTAGTAATTCAATCGAAATTTACGGAATAGGATATTTGAAGGTGGATAGGATTTGTAGATAATTTTCTTATAAACACTCTATAGTCGAATTTATTGGTTGTAATATTATAATTGTAAGCTTTCTTTTACTTAAATATTTCTGTTAGCGATTTATTGTTTTTCCCTAGTAATTTTACTTTAGAGAATTATGCTATATAGTCATTGTAATTCCTATTCGGGTTCTCTTTGTTATTTCAAGGAAAAGGTATAATGTGACTGTATACTATAAATTATATTTACTATTTCGAATATGAAATACAACCACACACTACTATATATATATATATATATTTATTTGTTTTTAATTTTTTCGATATAAGAAAATTTCAATTGCTTTTTATTTATCACGTGAAATATTGACAATTTAGTTTCTATTTTACCCTTAATCGCAGGAAAATTGACAATCTCAAATGAAATAAACGCTAAAGTTCCATTCGAAATACTAATGTCAAAATACAATATATCCGAAGCCTCCATATATCGAATCAAACGTAAAAAACTGTTATATGGTCAGGTTGATAATCTACAAAATAAGCAAAAATATAAAAAACTAAAACCTAGCAAGTATCAATCTGTAAACGATCATATTCTAGAGTTTAAAAACAAATTTGCAAACAATAATAATATAAATAGTTTCAAAGCTTCAACTGGGTGGATAACAAACCTGAAGAAAAACAACGCGCTTGTAACAAAGAAAATTTCAGTGGAGTCTAAATCTGCAGATCCTTCTGCGGCCGAGACTTATGTACGGAATATTCTAAATATTACTAAAAACTATGCCGATGAAGATATTTTCAACTTCGTCGAGTTGGGACTTTTTTGGCGATAAAACAATTACGAAAGTAAACGAACTTCCTAAGGGCTTAAAAAAGGCAAAGGAAAGATTAACTATTTTATTCTGTGTCAGTAAATTAGGCGAAAAAATGAAGCCATTAGTGATTGGTAAGAGTTAATCGCCTAGAGGTGTCAATAATATAAAACTAAATGCGTTAAATATTATTTATGAGTCAAACAAATCGGCTTGGTTTACCCTGAGAAATTTTCACACGATATTTATCTATAATTAATTCTGATTGTGTAATGAAGAATAGAAAGATACTTATCCTATTGGATAATTTTTCTGGGCATGTCATTGAACCACTTACTAATATTTCTATCTCGTTTTTGCCACCAAACCCCACTAGTTTAATACAACCTTTAGATCGGGGTTCATTCAAAATTTTAAAGTTTATTAAAGTTTTGTTAAAATTTTCTACTGAGTATTATTTTGGGATCAATTGAAAACATAAAGGAATCGATTAAAGAATATAAAATACTTCATGCCCTGGAAAATATTTCGAATTCTTGGAATAATGTTAAAGAAGCGACAATACAAAATTGTTTTAAACAATTGTTTCTTAATTCTACCCCAGCTGATAATATATATATATATATATATATATATATATATATATATATATATATATATATATATATATATATATATATATATATATATATATATATATATATATATATATATATATATATATATATATATATATATATATATATATATATATATATATATATAAACAGCGCCGTACTATTGCAAGTGCCATAGCACTGGGCCTCATAGTTTTGAGGGCCCCCCAAATATTAAATTCATTAAAATCAAAAATGAATGCAATAAAATTAAAAATATTTTTAGTGTCTTCACATGGCCCCCAAAAAGTTACAGCACGGCGCTATATTCTAAGGATATTGTTTTGATTTAACTTAAGTCAAAGTATATAAAATAATCGAAAACTTTTAAATTTTGATAATTTACCTAAATGAAAGCTTAACTTCCGAGTTTTTTTTTAATTTTGTTTTTTTAATTTTTATCGGGTGGTTAAAGTCAAAATAAATGGACTAAAGGCAATTTTTATTCACCGACTAAATATGTGCAAATCTTAATAAATTCTTTAATTATTTATTATGTATTATTTTTAATTTTGATTGTTATTGATTAATGGCGGAGTTTAGATAAGCAGGCAATCATTATTCTTGCAGCAGAAAATAATCACATGTCCCCCGACATGATAGTGCAACCAGGAATTGTGATGATATTCGCACATGGTATCACTTAATTACTAAATAACATGTTGAAATATGTATTTGTTATTTATAATTCTTCAGAATATTCGTTTTTGACTTCAATCAATTTTAAACTTATTTAATTGTTTATAGGGTTGATTGATGCTACGATGGGGTTCTTATGTAATATATTAAATATCTTCGGACACTCTGAATTACTATGCTAGAATTCGATTCAGATTTTCTAGAATTCACTAGTTTCCTACATACGTCAATAACCAATAACGACGATATTTAAATTTTCCCTGTTATCGTGGTTATTAGTTTTAATGTAGTATTGGCGCCAATCTAGTAAAAATTTGGTACTATTTACATGTCAGTTGTATATTATATATCGATTTCTTTTAGGCTGTGTTATGTTCAAAAATAATTGTGAATTATTGAAAAACAAATATTTTTCAAGTGACAAGCTTGGGAAGTTACTGAATAAAATAGTAAAGACAAATATAATAATTTCCAATAATATATAAGTAGTCATTCCATAATTACGTCATGCTCGATTTCCTTGAAAACATGACGAAACGTGACGTGGGTGGGTGGATGAGTTGAGCTTAATGTGACGTCACGCTAGTTGTATTTTATGGACTACAAGAATTATTATTACAACAATCTTCCTCTGCTACTATGCTACAGTGATGCTGATACTTTGAATAGACAATGATAACTAACAATTATTGCTGCTACGACGAGCTCCCAAGAAGTCTAGAGGACCGTATGGGGTGTGTGGGTGGATCAACAGAAATGTGATCAATAGCGACAAGGAGGGTAGATGGGTCAAAAATGGTTATTTTTCGTGTGACGTAATTATGTAATGACCCCAAAGTAAATTCAGATTAATTAAAATATCTGTTGATGGCAATAATTACACTACTTGAGATTTTTGATTTTTTCTCAGATGAAGCCATCACAGTCTGGTCAATTTTTATCTCCTGGTGTAATTTTTACTATCCATTTTTTCCACGAACTTGCAATTTTTAACTAAAATGGAAGTTTAAATTTAATGATAATGTATGAAAGATGAAACATATTTCATAGCAGAACGCGTCCAGGTGAATATATATAATTGCAAACTTATAAAAACAAGTGGATTGTGGATCTAACATAAGATTGTCATTATACGTTCGTCTGCTCTGTCCAGGTATCGTTTTTCGATTGATTGAATGGTCTGGTGGAATCTTTCGTTGTGTTATTAATGGCAGAAGCGAAGACATTGTTGGAAACGTCAGAGAAACAGAAACAACAGATGTAAAAGCCAAAGCGTGGTTCTTAAATACGTTCACAATTACAAAATCTATAACTGACAAAATCAGAGAATTGGCAGCTATGGAACAGGAAGATGATGAAAGGTTTGGAGCTTTTGAGATACGGCTAAGAAAAGCTTTAGCTGAAGTTGTAAATTCAGGACGATCAGAAGAAGATATTGTTCAAGTCCTCATCGCAAATAAAGCACGCGATGCGAGACTGAGGGAGATACTATTGACGAAACCAGAAACAAAAATTGAAGAAACGAGATCATTGGCGAAAATTTTTGAAAGTAACAAAAATGGAAACCATAAAACAGAATTTGTTAAAGCAATCGGTCAAAGAACATACGCTAGCGTGAGTGAGGGAGGGCAGATGAGAATTCAACAGAATACCCAAAATCCCTTGCCTACATCACCACAAAGAAGGCAATCAGAAGACCGATTTAGTCACCACAGATCAAGAAGAGACGAATATCCTATACGCGGACCAATACAATATGAAGGAAATAACCATGGTCGTCGAGAACAATCTCCAAGAGAACAATTCTTGAGAAATGCGAGAATCCCGAATAGCTCAGAAAGGAAGCTGCCAACAATATCCATATAGAATATAGCAAGGAGGCTGTACAACGAAAATAGAGGACTACCACAAGCATCGGTCCCAAAATTAACGGTAGGATATCGTGCATAGAAGAAGAAGATTCAAAATCTGAAAGAAGAGATTACACCGAGAACAGCCAGGATTTCAGAACTGCTCACAGCGACATGGAAGATAGATACAATGTCCCTGAAAAATATACTATACTGAGAAAAGATGGAAAAAACAACAGCGACTCCATGGGTTTCATTTTGTCGGTGGAGTCAAGACAATAAATTGTGAAATAAGAAATGAACGAAGAGACGAGGCAGAAGAAGATATGTACCAGACGAAAGATGGAAGAAATTGGAGTAAAATAATGTTGAATAATGCCGAAACAGAGATGTTATGGGATTCTGGAGCATCAGTAACCGTCATGAGCAAGAGTTTGTGGGAGAAAATAGGCAAACCAGAACTTAAACGTAGTATGATATTATTGTGCGGAGTGTTTTTAACTGGAGGTGAAGAAGCAATGGGATACATGACTATACCGGCCACATGGAATCAGAAAACCAAAATAGTCACACTAGTAGTGGTAAAAGAGATCAAACCCGAATTCATAGGAGGCATTGATACAATGAAAGAGTTTGGAGTAAAGTTATTGAAAATCAATAATATAGAAACGTCATTGATAAACAAAATTTACACTGATGAAGAATAAATAAAGCACTAGTGGCGATGGCAGGTGAGAATAATAAAAATATTGAAGGAATGATCAGGGAATACGGCGGAATTTTTATGGCATCGAAATTCGATCTGGGATTTACAAACTTAGTTCGACATGAGATGCGGATAACAGGAGGCCCAATAATGCAACATCCTCGACGTCAACCAATGTACATGGAGAAAAGGATTGAAGAAAGCAAATTGAATGAAATGTTATTCGATGTTGCAAGAGTCCTTGGAATGCCCCGTTAGTTATAGTAGGGAAGAAAGATGGATCTATCAGGATGTGTGTAGATTATCGTGGATTAAATTCCATAACAGAAAAAAGAATCATTTCCTATGCCTAACACCAAATTCTTACTAGACTGTCTCGCGAATGCAAAAGTATTTTCGTCAATCGATTTAGGTCAGGCGTATTATCAAGTAGAGTTGGCTCCAGAAATTCAAGAAATGACTGCATTCAGTACAAGAGAAAAACAATTTTGCTTCAATAGACTACCGTTTGGCTTAGCAACAGCTCCTGTGACATTCCAGAGACTGAAATGTTCAAAACAATTGAGATCGTTTCTCAGATTAACGAACTACTATAGAACATTCATCAAAGACTATGCCAAAATCGCCGAACCATTATACGCTGCAACATCTGGATGCGATAAAGATATAAATTGGACTAAAGAATCAATGAGAGCTTCCAAACTCTGAAGAGACGGTTGTGCGAAGCACCTGTCCTTGATTTTACAAGAGAAGATAGGACTTTTATCTTAGACACAGACGCTAGTGTCGGAGCCATTGGTGCAGTTTTGAGTCAAATTACAGAAGATGGAGAAGAATCTGTCATAGCTTATGGCTCGAGACATATGTCATCACATGAAAAGGGATACTGTGTAACCAGGAAAGAACTGCTCGGCGTACATGAATACGTCATGCATTTTAGAGAATATCTGCACGGGAAAAAATTCATAATTCGCACCGACCACAAGGCATTGGTTTTCATGAACACTACAAAAACGCCAATCACTCCGCAATTCCAAACATGGTTAAGACATGAAGAAGCTAAGGAAGGAAAATCAAAGATTAGATATATATATACTATCCAAAGAACAGAAGCTATGGAAAAAGTATGGGAACAACAAAAGGACATTCGGTTTCGAGAGCTGCGAGAGATATTGGAAAATGGATGTACACGGGAGAAAAGGAATTGTTTTCCTTTTAACGTAAAAAATACACAAATTGATGGAGGATTAATAACAGTAGAAAAGAACAAAAATATCTTAATGTTAGTCCCAGAAACATTTGCAGGCCTGTTAACAACAACGTTACATGAAGAACTATGTCACATGTTGCGAGATCTGCGCTAAGAGAAAGATCGATCAGACAAGAACCAAGGAAACATTTATTCCTAGATATAGCTCTGAATTTCTAGAACAGATTGTTATAGATGTGGCTTACATGGAAATAAACGCCAAAAAAATATATGGTAGTAATGGTGGACCGTTTTAGCAAACTGATTTCTTTAACTGCAATCACAAAGCAAGACGAAGGGACCATTTTCAAAACAATACTTAATAGTTGGATCTATCGATTTGGAAAACCGAAGAGTATTTTAACAGATAGAGGCCGAAATTTCGAAGGGAATTTCCTAAGACAGAAGCTACAGAAACTTGGAATCAAACAGGAATTCAGCTCACCTTATCAGCACCAATCAAATAGTTTAGCCGAAAGAGCCATACGAACTGTTAAATAAAACTAGAAGTCGAATTCAAATTGTATTCAAAAAACTCTGACATAATCGGTTTGACTAAACAAATCATTAAATTGACGATTAAGCATTTATAAATAATAATAATAATTATGTACGCCATAATATAATACGAATATAATACTTTAATATGTACATGTTAATTTCTTAATAGTAATAATTCAGATGTACATTTATTATTATAATATTAAATTGTGCTAATAATTAAATCTTCCTCACATCCCCCCCTGTTTAAAAGGCTTTAGCCATTCTACATTTCGAATCATTGTTTTACCTTCTTTATCCATAAGCTCGTAACTTCTATCATGTAATTTTTTTATCACTCGAAAAGGTCCTCTGTATCTATCATCTTCTTTTTTCCTTATGTCTATCTTTACCAAAACGTTGTCATCTATTTTAAATATTCTATTAATTCTATCTGCGTTTCTGTACTTAACATTTCTTTGCTTTTCTTGTATTTCTTCAATGATTCTAATTCGGTCATTATTAACTTCCTTTTTGTTTTGCCATTCTCTTGTTATTCGAAACCCAAATACTATTTCCGCTGGACTTTTCCCTAATGTACTTTGTACGGTTGCGTTCAAAGCAGATTCAATTTCTGGTAATACCTCTACCCAATTGCTTTTTAATCTATCTTTGATTGCGGTACTCATGAAATCTCTTATTGTTCGAAATTGCCGTTCTATTAATCCATTTGCACTATGATGGTATGGACTTGAAAATTGAAGCATTATGTTATGAGTTTTAGCTAATTCTTTCATCACACCTGATTCAAATGTCTTTCCACAATCTACTTGAATTATCCTAGGAGAACCGTATTTTAGAATCCAAAATTTCATTATTGTGTCAGCTGTTGTTTTCTCATCTTGCTTAGAAACTGCTGTAAGGGAAATATATCGAGTGCACATATCAATAATTCCTAAAATATACTTTTTCCCATGTACACTTGTTTTTAAAGGTCCACAAAAATCTATAGCAATTGTTTCAAACGGTTTCGACACTTCCGTTTTTAGTATCGTTTCCTTTGTTTTAGTTGTTAGTGTTTTTCTTTTTTGGCATAATTCACAATTTTGAATAATTTCTGTAGTTATCATTTGTAATTCATCCATGTCATAATTTACTTTTATGTAGTCAATCACTTTTTTGCAACCTGCGTGGCATAGGATTTTATGCATTTCTTTGATAAATTTTTCGCGATTGTTTTTAGGAATCCAAATTTTATTTTCTTTTGTCATGATAACATCATCATCAATCTTAAATTTAGTTTTTACGTTTTTCATGATTAATCCTTTTTGATTTTCTATCTCAACATTATCCTTTTGCCAAATCACACCTTGCTTAACAGCTGTCATTGTTAAAAGTCTTGTTTTCATTTTTTCTATTTTAGGATTTTCATGAACTTCCATACATTGAGTACATCGTCCACATTTATCTCGAGATAAGGCATCTGCATTGGTATGTTCAATACCTTTTCTAAATGAAATATCCATATCCAAACTGCTAAGAAAATTTATCCAAGTTTGGAATTGTGCCGTGATTGGCTTTTTTGTTGTCATCATGAATGTTATTGCTTTATGGTCCGTTCTTAATTTGAATTTTTTTCCATACAAATAATGTTTAAAATGTTGAGTAAAATAATAAATGGCCAATAACTCCTTCCTTGTTATACAATAACCTATTTCATGCTTATTCATTGAATGCGAACCATATGCAATTACTCGCTCATGTCCCTGTTCGTCTAACTGTGATAAAACCGCACCAATTGTATCAAAACTTGCATCAGTATCCAAAATAAATTCTTTCTGAAAGTTAGGGTATATTAATACTGGTGTTTTCGATAATGCATTTTTTAATTCTTCAAATGCTTCTTCACATTTTTCTGACCATATAAGTTTTTCATTAGTCGTACCACATATAGACTCTAATATTCGTGAAAACATTGAATAATTTTTTATAAATTTTCTATAATAATTACACAACCCCAAAAAACTTCTTAGTTGTTTCAAACATTTAGGTCTAACAAAATTTTTAATTGCTTCAATTTTATTTTCATCCACTTTCACACCTTCATTATTAATTATATGGCCTAAAAATTTTGTCTCATTTGTTAAAAATGTACATTTTTCTGGATTTACTCGTAATCCCGCTTCCTTAATTTTCATTAGTACTTCATTTATTCTTTTAAAATGCTCTTCTTTATTTGTAGAAAATATTAATATGTCATCCAAATATACAATAGCTGTATTCCACAGAAGTTTTCCTAAAACCATAGTCATTAATTTTTGAAATGTAGCCGGTGCTGCAGCAATTCCAAAAGGCATTCTATTAAAACAGTACTGTCCGCTCTTTGTTGAAAATGCGGTTTTTTCTTGTGAATTATTTGTTAACTCCACTTGATAATATGCACTTCCAAGATCTATAGTACTAAAAAACTTGGATCCGTTGAGTGAATCTAACATTTGTTCAATATTAGGCATTGGAAATATTTGTCTTTCTGTTATTTTATTGAGGTTTCTAAAATCCAAACACAATCTGATGTCATCCTTTTCTTTTTTCCAAACACATACCAATGGAGTATTCCAACTCGAATCACATTTCCTAATAATACCATTTTCTTCCAAATTTTGTATAGCCTCCTCAATCTTTTCTTCTAAATGAGCCGGTTGTCGTCTAGGGTTCATGTGGATTGGGCCTTCAGTAGTTTTGATTTCATGCCTTAATAAATATGTTTTTCCAATGTCCCATTTATCCGCCATAAAAACTTCTTTATTTTCATTAATTATCTGATACATTTTATCTCCTTTTTTTAAATCAAATAATTTTATTGCTCGACTAAATCTTTTCTCATCATTATTTGAGTTGCTAAATCTTGCCTCAATATTACAAATTTCATTAAAATTATTTTCTATTTCCGTATTTTCAGTTATACTATCGTTTATTTTCATTAACTTGATGTTGAATTGACGAAGTAAATCTATCCCACCAATAATTGGCGGTGAAACCTTTTTAACAACAACAAAAATCACATTCTCTTCTTTGTTACCGATTTGAATCTTCAATTTAACATTGCCAAATGTTTCCAATGGACTACCATTTGCACACCAAATTCCTTCATTGTGAGGTTTAATATCTATCCCACCTATTTCTTTGATGATCGAGCTATCTATAACATTCATTCTGGCCCCCGTATCCAATAGACAATGTTTAAAATAAATTCTATTAATCCCAACTATTATGCTTGGTCTTCCACCCATCTTATCATATACAATTTCTAAATCGTCATTTAAAACAGAAATATTATTTATATGTTTATCCAATGTTTCGTCATAAACAAACTTTTTATTGCTATTTATTAATTTTGCCTCACAAATACTTATTATCTTCTTACAATTCTGATCACATTTATTTTCAATTACATTAATTTCATCACGCATCAAATTACAATCATTAATATCAGTTTTATCTCTTATGTCATATATAATCTTACTGTTACTCTGATTATCTTTCTTCATTACATCATATTTTTTTAATTTAATTTTCACGTTTTTAATACTATCTTCTAAAATTACATCTGATTTAAATTTAATTTTTTTTACATTTAAATTTGATTTAGATATACTGTCTAAATTATTATTACTACTTTTAAAACTATATATACTGTCTAAATTACTATTATTATTAAAAAATATACTATACTTATCCTGGCGCACACAATCATCATTATTACCCTTTAATGCATGGCTCCTATCATCTCGCCTAATGATGGAGCCCTCCCATTTGGGTGTTCATCACTTCGGGTAGACTGAGAATCCTCCGCTTCGTTTCCGCGGTCTTCCATAGCTGCCACTCTTCGATCGGCGTATCTGTCTTGATATCGTCTGTTATCTTCGTAATTTCTAGATTGGTTTCTTCCTGATGATCGTGTGTCTGCTGTTCCCCAACATTGAAATCGCAAATGACCACGTTTTCCACATCCTGAGCATGAAATCGATGGACATTCTCCCCGGTGATGGCCAGATTCCTTACAAGCGTTGCATCTCAATTCCGAATTTATCGTGTTATTTTTGCATTCTCTAATCATGTGTCCTTCTTTTCCACATCCATAACACTTCTTTTTTGGGCATTCTCGACTCGAATGTCCTAGTTCTTGACAATTCCAACATGTGACAACGCGACTTCCACTTGCTCTGTTGTCTCTTTGGTAATACTTTTGATTAGTATTCCTTCCAGAATCGAATCTTTGAGTGTGCGGAATAGAATTGAATCTTGGTTCAAAATTTCGTCTTTCTTGAACATTAGAAAAATTGCGTTGTCGATCTTGTATATCGGCAAATCCTTGTCGTTTCTTTATTACGTTTGCGAACGTTTCTTTCCTTTGCATAACTGCAATACTAGAAACTTCAATGTTGATAGCATCAACTTTACGAATTACGTCCTTGATCTCTTCGACTTTTAAAGCGTCTCGCATCTTGATCTCTTTTTGGATTTCTTTGTCTTTGACACAATGTATCAAAAAATAAGCGACTAATTCGTTTTTATCCCACTTGTGTTTCAATACTTTGTCGACCATTTTCTCAATCTTTTCGAAAAACACTGGCGCTGCATCGTTATCTTTCTCATAATTGTATAAGTTCAAAAAATCGCCTATCAGTGTTGACGGCTTCTTGAAAGCTTCTCTGAGTCTATCTTCAAAATTAATAAATTTGACATCGACGGCTTCATAAATCGGTAAAATATCTCTTGAAATAAGGCATTTTATCATCATATTTTGGTTATCTTGATCTAGACCACATAACTGAAAATATCGCTTACATTCTTCAATGAAAGTTTCGATTTCGTCTCTTCCGTCGTAAACATCCGGAATCATCTTGTTCACTATTGCCAGGGTCGCCATGTTAAATAAAACTAGAAGTCGAATTCAAATTGTATTCAAAAAACTCTGACATAATCGGTTTGACTAAACAAATCATTAAATTGACGATTAAGCATTTATAAATAATAATAATAATTATGTACGCCATAATATAATACGAATATAATACTTTAATATGTACATGTTAATTTCTTAATAGTAATAATTCAGATGTACATTTATTATTATAATATTAAATTGTGCTAATAATTAAATCTTCCTCACACGAACGATAAGAGATCTTATTACAGCAACATTGGCAGGCGGATGTGAAGAGAGAAACTGGCACGAACTTCTACCCAGAATAGAGTTCACTATAAATAGCAGTCGACAAAGTGCTACAGGTTTATCATCATTTGAGATAATTTATGGACGGAGTGTTAACCTACACTCTAACCTGAAACAAGCCGAGATATCAAGAAGCGAAAGAATCGAAGACGCGAGATTTAACTCGAGTAAAGCCGCAGACACTATGAGAGCTATGGATAAGACAAAGAGGGGCACTCGTCTTTTCGAGGTGGGGGAGGAGGTACTCGTACGTAAAGAGCCGCAGAACAGGCACAAGGATGGTATGCAATACGATGGCCCATATAAAATCGCCAGATTTCTATCACCTCATAGAGTCGAACTACATTCACAAGAAGGAACGAAAGAAAGAAGAATCGAGTGGCTGAAGAAGTAGAAAAAGCCTTAAGAAGGGGAGAGTTAGATATCTTGTTGTTTTAATAATTAGGAATTTGCGGTTTTTGTGAATTAATTGAAACTTGTTATTTATAAATTCTTTGATTAAATATATATTGTTAGTTTCAAGATTTTTGCTGCAAATTTAAAGATGGATCTAAAGATGGATTTAACTGAACACAAAATATATTATTGAATTAATTAAATTAAAATTAAATCAAGTAAATTAAATATACATTGTTTTAATATAACATCTCATTAATCAAATGCAAAAAAATGTACTCGAATTTTCGCAATTTGAACTATTTGTTGGAAGTCCGCTTAACCGATTCTATCAGTCAAAAACTCGTTCCGATTATTTTTATTAGTTTAATCCTCACGATGCCTTTCATCGATTTAGTCCTTCCTTCGATTAATTCCTTCAGTTTAATCCGTCTGAAGATTTTTGTCACTAACATGATAATCATCTCATTTTTAATCAGTTTAATCAGTTCAAAGATCTTTTTTATTCAATCCATTCAATGCATTTCAGCAGTTTAATCTATTCGATCCGGTTAGACAGTCCAGCCATTTCAATAAATTCAATCCATACGATCAGTTCAATCTGGTGTCAGTTAATCATCAGCATATTGCAGTTTTATATGTATTACTGTTTAAATTCGCAACATTATCTTTCCATAACCCGATATCGCGATCAACAATGCAACGGTTTGATTAAAATTTCACTACTTCTCTATATCGGATGTGTTTTTTCATCAACGTCATTCCTTTGGGTTTATGTGTATTGGATATTTTGTGCAAGTTGGTTTCACTATCTGACTTATTTGTGTTCTTTTTGAAATTAAGTTAAACAACCGAACACAAAATTTTTATTCGAGACTAATACAATTACACTTTATTAATTCAACTACCCTTGATACAACCCTTTTTTGCTCAGCACTTTTCAATACCAATGTAAATCTTATGCAGGGATAATTCTTTCAAAGGGAGATGTCCCTTTCTGGTAAGCTCGATTTTAAAATATTCAGTTGACACTAAGTTCAAAGTTTTCTTTTTTCACTCTTGCTAAATTTTTTGTTTAATTTTCTTCGACCTACTCGCAATTGTGTTTACTTGCCGGTCGCTTTTATACCCACCTCGTAATTTAATTTTGCTGTGATAAATTAGTTCTGATCCAATTTGTCGCTCTAATTACTTTGAGGAATTTGTTCGTCTCCTTTAACAGCTTGCCTCAATTTAAATTTTAGTCGGCTAATTTGATTGACAATTCAGGTTCTCTTACATCGTTCGGGTTTTCCATTGGCTCAGGTTTCCCATTAGCTCGGGTTCTCCATTAGTTAATTAATTTTTATCTAATTTTAGTTTTTTGTAATTAATTCCTTCTAGGGTCCCCCATTGATTTCATTTTATTATATTTGAACTCGTCTCATTGTTTGACATCCGCCTATACCAATTTCCCCCGGAAAATATTCATTTTAAATTTTTTGATTTTTTTAATTAATATTTTTGTACTTTAAATTATTGTTGTGAATTTGGTGTTTTTATTGATTTCTCACCTCATTTTTGTACCTCTCCTGTTGAACCCCAACATGTGTATTCCAGAATCTTCAATGTCCATGTCAATATAAATTTTATTCAGACTAGTCTTATGTCTCTACAGAAGATAATTTGTTGTCTAATAATTTATATTTATAGTTACTAATATAGTTATCAAAAATAATAATAACTTAATTATTTTATAATATACTATAACATATTCTAATATTCTCCGATTATACTGCCGATTATAGTTTTCTGGGATGTGTTTTGTTTTCGGGAGTATTTGCGCATACGATACAGTACCAAATTTAAACCCTTATCGGGTATATTTTTGCAAGTATCAATTGTATCTTGGTTTGCGTTGGAAAAAGCACAATATGGTAAAATGTTGATTACATGCAACCCATCATTAGGAAAATCGAAACAATTGCCAATTGGTCGACAGTTCAATACCAGGAATTCAGAATATCTGAACAACTCTGAATTGGCAACAAAAGATAAAGTCAGAAAGCAACAAATTTATTAATTTGATGTGATTTTTTATATCAAAATAAAATACAAGAACACTTGTTGTGGTTTATTGTTGTCTTATTTTAGTAAAAGAATAAAGATAAACACACAAAGAAAACAATGCAATTATTAAAAAAATTTAATTTTTTAGACAATTGATCCAGCTCTACTTATTATCGAACTATTTATGCAAAATTGGAAAACACTTATGTTAAGCTAATGGCGGTACAATTAAATCGTTGGGTAAATGAAATATGGGTAATAATATGGCTGGGGTTCGTTTAAGGTAGTAAAAAGAAATTTGGATATGCAAAGATGTGAAAATCGATAAAATGCCAAAACTTATAAAAAAATTAATAAATTAATTAAAAGTTTGAAAAATTTTAAAATTGATAAAATACATAAAAATAAAAATAAAAATTGATAAGATACAAATTATGAGACAAATACAGATACGATAATATAAAATTAATAAGTTGTCCACAGAAAATTATATTCAAAAAATACGAACAAATTATAAATATTGCAGTAATTGGCAAAATAATATAATTAGTTTTCCTCAAGATGAAATTATGCGATAAGTCGGTTCATATAAAGACAAAATGTCGCCTACCTAATGATTTTGTTTTTTTGGAAAATACCTTTTATGAAATTGTTTTGATGTTGCATAATTGAATTATTTGAAAGAGAGAAACCTATAAAAAGGAATGCCACTAATAACCTATTGACAGTTTTAAAAAATTTAAAATGTCTTTTGCTGTTTAGGTAAAGAAGGTTAAAAGGTTATATTGGAATATCAATGTCTATAGCATCAAATACTTCTTGTTCCATAGACAAGATGGCCAGATAGTCTCAAAGTATTTATTGTTGATTTTTAATTAATTTCTGGTCAATTTTAAATTTGAAAAGTTTTTCTTACAGTTGGCACTGCTCATGGCAATTTTGAGAAATATTTGGAGCATTATTATTGGATCAGGTTGGATTTCACAATAAATTGTAATAATTCAAGTGTTTATATTAATTATTTAATATTTTTTTGTTTGTAGAACCTATGAAGGCCCATGTCTAATAGTTAAGTATTAGACATATAGAGTATAAACTTAAAATTATTATTCTTTTAAATTTCAAGATGTTTACTTTACTTTTGCCTATGAAAATATTTGAATTATTTAGTAAATCTGGTTTTACAGAATACTACCATACATCTAAAATTCTAATACATGAATCATCGCCACCCGTCACTCTAGTGTGACATTTGACACTTTTTGTCGTGACGCAGTTCTGAAATGTTTGCCTTAATATTTGATGTTGCCAGACGAAGTTGATTTGAAAGATTGTCATCAGTCAGTCTGCACCTGTTTTTGCTTTTAGTGAGTTTCATTTTTGAAAATGTTCGCATATATAGGTGCTAGGAAAAAGTGATACCATTTTAAGCGCATGAAAACGAATTGATGGTAATGTTGCAGGGGAAACATAAAGTTTGTAAAATTGAATCAAAGATATTTCGTGATGTTTTCTTTGCAGGTCACTGTTGCACTGAAGTTCGATCAGTTCCATTTGAACTGAGTCTGGTGCAGCCTCTGCATTAAAATGGAATGGATCTGAAAATAATTTGAAATCATGTTCATAAGCTGTGAAATCTGAAAATCTTGTGCTGAACTCTGTTCTCAGAATTGAAATTTGTTCAGTATACTTCTTAATTTTCTCCAAATATTCATTAGTTTTTTTTGCATCCAGTCAGACTTGGAAAATGCACTGTGTCACCTTTCGAAAACTTAAATTCCCATAGTTTGAGTTACCAAAATGCAGGGAAAAAACATTGCTATTTTTGAATTCATCACAAATATCAAATCGTTTATGAAAAAATTAAAATTATGGGCAGAGAAATTAAAGGAGAAAAACTTATTTTCATTTCCTACACTTCGTTCTCGTAACCTTAAAGATCATACATAATATGTGGATGCCATTAGAAATTTGAAAATAGAGTTTGACCAAAGATTTCATGATTTTTTATCGAAAGAAAATGTTGGGCTGAGTCGAAGGGTATCCAAGAAATTAGGTTAAACATAATTAAATTAAAATAAAAAGAAAACAAACAAATTTAAGAATAAAATAGAATAGGATATAAGAAAAATAGAAAATAAGAATTAAAACAAAAAAATATAAAAATAAGGAAAATTAAAATAGGACAATAGAATGACAAAAAATAACGTAAAATGTAGTAAATAATAAGGAAATTAAAGAAAATAAATAAAAACACAATAAAAATAAAGAAAATAGGAAGGAATAACTCAAAAACAAGAAAAATAAATTAAAATAATAAAATGAAGCGTTACTCAATTCTGATTGGTCCGCGTAAAAAAAAATTAATATATAAGCAGGCATTAAAATCATAATAATTACCGTTAATCCAACAACTCTAATAGGTAAGGAATTTTAGAAATAAATAATTACCGTTAATCCAACAACTCTAATAGGTAAACAGCAGCAACGTACGAGAATCAATCTAGAAACCAGGAGATATTATCAAGCAGTTAACAATCGACGTAAATTTCAAGTAACCATTTATTCGATTCGATACCTTCCGACTCAGCCTATAAATCCATACAAATTACTTGGTAAGGAATTTTTCGATTTATACTTTTATCTAAGTAATAGTAGTCGTGTAATTTTATGAACTAATTATAAATTTAAACTGAAAATAGTTTTCTTTTCGTTTGATTCCTAATAATAAATTTACTTAATTAGATGATTTAGTTATTTAATCAATGATTTATTATGAACTTTTTATGCTTGATTTTTATGCATTATTATTCAATGATTATAAATTTCCGAGAAACGTGGCGTTGAGAAACTCCATGTCATGGTGTGAGGTGCCTTCGGGAGCTCAGCCGGTGGACATGGCGTTTTTCAATCACGCAGCTGATTCGGGCCGTAATGTGGGGGCTTCCTCACGGGTCCGTCGCTGAAGATGCGACTAAAATATGTGAACGATACTGTGGAGAGATAGTAACTATAAAGTAATGGGAAGTGTAGTCATATGAGGAAAAATCTTGTTCGAGAATTCGCACAGTGATTGAGGGCGTCATGCTATTGTCTTTATCAGGGCCGGATCTATGGGTGGAGCGAGGGAGCGACCGCACCAGGCGCCAGAATCACACTGAAAAAAAGGCGCCTTTTCGATCAAATTGAAGAATAATTATTCTCAACAAAACTATCATACTGACTGTTATTATAACACGTATTTCTACATAATAATCTATATTTTGATAAATTTGCATTTTTGAGCGCTTTTCCTCTATATATATATATATATATATTATTACAATAATGTTAAATTTTTATTGAACAAAATTCAAATTTTTCACATTGCTTTGAAACTGTCTCTTTATTGGCGAAAAATCAAATTTGACTTTAACAATATAGGCGCCTTTTCAAGAAGTTTGCTCCAGGCGCCAAAATAGTACCATCCGGTACTGGTCTTTATCACATTGAAATTAGTACTACCATCTGAAGAGCTGGGCAGGATCTCCATTAAATCAGTCTGAACATCGTTAGTAGCCTATTATCTGCGTTCATGATTCCACTCCAAAATGCGCCTGAAACCTTCAACCCACAAACCTCCATAACTACTATTTTCACCATCTATATTCATCACGTGCAATCAATTTTGATACGTTTCTCTAAAACATACTTGTGGTAGATTGTGAAAAACAAATAGTTCTCAAAAATAATAAAATATGAAATAATAACGAATCTGATCATGGAAAATATATTTCAAACACGCATAAATAAGTCATTCCCTAGTATATAGAATACCACACGTCTGTGTCAACTGATGCAAAGTTAGGATGGGAGATAACTGATCCGACAGACCCTCCATGGGAGTAAAATTCGAGTCTTGGAAATGTCACGGAGGATGATGGGATACCAGCATCTCGTCGAATTGTATTTCCAGCGATAGTTAATAAAATTCCAACTCGATATAGATAGTGGCATGTTGATAAAGATAAAATCCATGAGGGAGTAGAAATGATAGCGTGAATAATTGACCAATTTGTCCACGAAACAGAATACATCCAGCAATAGCGATACGCCAAATCTTCCTATGTAAATTTTCCATGAGAGATAGAAATTCAACACGGTGTGATATAACCTCTGATGATACATGCAAGCTGCCGAATAGGATAAGAGTCTCACGGAGTGAGTCCCCGCACGCATGTGTAAGTGCACACATTGCAAGTTCTAATAACCAAAATCCACATGCTAGTGCTCACCAATAATAATACAGATACCACTAGCCGTGGTTCTGCGAGTCTGACTTCCAGGTGGCACATTCATCGAGATCGCATAGTCATCTGACCCGATAGTAGATAATCCACCGTGAACGGCTAAGTTAAGAAAAGTCCACCAGGTGTGTCAGATGAAAATATCAGCTATTTACCGAAAGTACTAGACGTGAGTGATGATAACAGGAGTCACCAACAACTCAACAATTTATTTTAACATAGTAAATATATGTGAGATTTGAAAACAAAATTATAATAAAATATAGACAATATAATCGAAAGCCTAAATAAAATACAAATAAAATACAACTCAATTAACTCAAGTCTATTAATGGAACTACTAAAAGTTAATATTTTCAATTAATAATAAATTAAAACCAACTTATCTAATTATCCATAAAATCCTTTTAATGATTAGCTAAATGTTCACTTAGTGATTGTATCGTTCGAGTTGAATTTTCAATGCTATTTATCCCTTCAAGAAAATTTCCGTCATCAATAATTCCTCTCAGACATATAATTTTCAGTTTCTTTAACAATGATGTACAACCTTCGTTAAGTAAAGTTTTATGGTGCCAGTTGGTTTTCTAGTGAATAAACACCTAGAGCCCGCATAGGTCGATGGTATAGGAAATCCCTCTCGACCAATAATCCGATTTTCTGGTCCTGTAAAAATGTCTAATATTGATTAACGAATGGCGGCGAAAATGATGATTTTCTGAATTTGATCTATCCCATTTAGTGTTATTATTCTTCTTAGCTAGCAGACATGTTACCCAATGCAAAAACCGTCCTCAGGCCCTGCTTTTCTTGTTCCGACAAGAACGCAATAATCAAGGACCTGCAGACCCAGATCGGACGGTACAAAAAGAAAATCGACGAGTTAGAGGGGACATGGTTTAGTCCCGCGCAGATGAAAGAGACCCAAAAGAAATTACACCGAAGTGAACATTGCCGGGACGCTCTAATCTCCGAGAGTCGTGCCCAAAGAAGTTTGATCAAGGAGCAGTCCGAGGCGCTGCATAAGGTGTACATCCAGGCTACGGCAACTAGAAAGATAGTGAAAGTTCCCATCGGTGAAGCCGACAATCTCTTTCCGGCTCACCATGATACTTCGGCCAAATCGTCGCCCCCTTCGAAAAAACCTTGCCGGCCGTGCATAGAAACACAACTCTCGCCAGAGCAACCAGAGGTGGTTTTTGTTGGAAATAGTCGGGTACTGCCTAACGTCGCCTCTACATCGGCGGTAGCCCCAAACAATTCATCGACCAACAAGCCTAAGCGTCGGCAGCTATCAAGAGCCGAACGCAAAAGAAAGCAGCGTGAGCGAATAGCCGCACAGCAGTCCAAGCAACTGCCGGACCTCAGGAGTAATGTCAATAACGTCTCTGATGTAATTGAC
The DNA here is from genome assembly GCA_959609185.1 of Schmidtea polychroa. Lineage (NCBI taxonomy): Eukaryota > Metazoa > Platyhelminthes > Tricladida > Dugesiidae > Schmidtea > Schmidtea polychroa. The sequence goes on along the minus strand of CAUHTR010001813.1, from coordinate 8,294 downwards.
CTAACAACCGGAATACCAGGGCGGATCATATCTGCCGCTGGGGTGACGTGGGAGGAAAACGCCTCCGAATTCTTCGATTTGGACGAGTTACTCGCCGACTCCGAGTGGGAAAATGAGGAGGTTCCCGTGAAGTGACCTCATCCTTCGGAGAGTCTTGAATCAACGAATATCGTTTCCTATCCTTGTGTTTTCCCTTATTCTAATTCTGATGTATAAATTACGACTCGTCTGTATTGCAATGTCAGAAATAAACAATTTTGTCTGTATACGTGTTTTGGTTTTTCTTCATTCATAATGGATTTAACATGGAGCGGTAAATAGCATTGAGGGTTTTTGAGATTCGAGGAGTATCGTTCAATTTGCAATTTGAACCAAGGGTATGGCGACAGGGTGACAGGATGTGAAGACGTAAGTCCTTCTATCGGCAGTCAGGGTTAGGAAGTCGGGGTCTCAGTGAGGAGTAGTCCGAAGGAGGTGGCTCACCTGCTCACTGGTACCTCGCCATCATAGCACAGTTCCAACGTGAAGCAATTCACGGGTGCTATGTTGGAGTATAGATTATGTACGGGCCCTGCTCGGGGGTGACACAGTAATGACAGATATAATTGTAACGGGCATTCATCCCCTAGGCTAGAAAGTTGAACGAAGAGTGGTCAACCGAGTAGTGCCCCAACAAAAATGATGTTCGAATTTTCACGTCACCCTTTTCATTGGACATTGATTTAATTCCAGATGATCTGCAAATGGAAATGATTGATCTTCAATGCAACTCTGATTATAAGCAAGCGTTCGGCGAAAAAAATTGTAAAAAAAATTGTAATTGATTTTTTAAAACCTATGTGTGTAAAGAAAAATTTTCGATGTTAAGAAATTATGCCTCAAAAAAATTGTCCCTGTTTTCAACCACATATTTGTGCGAACAGTTTTTTTCTATTATGAAGTTATCAAAAACAAAATCAGAAGTTCCCTTACCGATAAATATTTGAGAAATTGACTGCGCTTAGTGCTTAGCGGTATAAATCCTTCAATAAGCAATGTAATGCAAAATAAGCAATTTCAAAAATCGCATTAATTTTAATTTAACAAAGTATTAATTTGATTTTTGTGTTGATAAATCTATAATAATAACATATATAATAACATAATATAATAACATATAATAACATAAGTAGTGATTTTGGAGGAAACATAGACTAAGCAGCAATGTCTCTGCAAGAACTAGGTGTAATTTTTGGGTATCATAAAGTAGGTCTACGCTAACTCGAAAAATGACTCCATGTAGTGTGATGTTAATTTTTTATTTGTAATTAGGATTCGTAATGCATTGTTAATTTTATTGTTTTTGTGATGAAATATAATTAAACTACAATTTTTATAAAGAATTACATATTAAAAAAATCACAAACCCCTGAGAATATCACAAGATAGAGCAGGAAAACTAAAAACGTCACTGTATATCTCACCCAAATTCAAGATTACACAACAACCATTTAAAAAGTAGACAAGCACACCGAACATCACAACAATCAAAACAATCGAACACGTTCCAGAAATAACCGCGCTTCTGGCAAAATTCGATAAACTCAGCGAACTAGTAACTTTCGATGGAAAATTGAATCACATCCTATCATAACCAATGGCAAACCAGTTCACGCAAAGGTCAGAGAATTAGACCCGCAAAAGACAAACATCACAAAGGAACTTTTCCAAGAACTACTGGAAAACAATATAGTAACGCACTCAAATCCAGACTAGTCATCAGCATTAATGTTCAATCAAACTCAAAGGAGCAAAACCTTTCTCAAAAATTTACCTGCTGAAAGCCTACCATCAAATTCCAATCAGAAAGAAGGACATTAAAAAAACAACATTCTAACACCAATTTGCATGTTCGAATACAACCGAATGCCATTTGGTTTACTGAATGCAGCCACAAAATTCGAACGTTTCATATTCATAGCATATTCGGACGACATATTAATAGCTAGCTCAAACATATAATCTCACCTAAAAGACATTGATGACGTATTCAAAACCCTAAACACAGTAAATCTCAGAATAAACATCCAAAAATGTGAATTTCGGAAAAAGGAAATTAACTACCTCGGACACACACTGGATGAAAAAGGCACAAAGCCAATCGAAAAAAAATGAAATTCATCCAACAATTCAAACTGCCAAACACGAAAAAAGAACTCTGACAATTTCTGGGATGGTAAACTTCTACCACTCTTATATACTAAACTCCAGCCAGCTTTTAGCACTTCTAAACGATCTAATCAAAACAAGACGAAAATGGACTGAGGAAGCAAAAACAAGTTTGTCTCAAGCTACACTACTTGGATACCCGGATCCAAAATTAGACTACAACCTAGTAACAGACTGCTCTAGTTTCGCAATGGGAGTAACCCTTTATCAAGACAATGAATTTGGTAAACAACCGATCGGCCCCAATAAATTAAAAATACACCAGACAAGATACTCTACATTCGATCGAGAACTGCTCGCAATTCATGAGGCTATAAAACACTTTCAACACCTACTATAAGCAGGGAACCTCAAAATTTATACTTACCACAAACCTCTTATAGACGCGGTCCAAATGAAAACTCCATCACCAAGACAAATAAGGTAATTAAATTACATATTCCAATTTAATTGTACAATCAATTATGTAAGAGGAGCAGCAAACATAGCAGCTGACACTCGAGTAGAGGGATAGCGGCCCACTAAACCAGCGACCCTCTGGGACAAAGACATACCCCCTACCCCACCCACCCCACCCCCATTTAAAATTTTTTTTTCAAGGTCAAATTTTAAACAAAGACATATGACTCATCAAGGTCATTGAAACAAAGACCATGACTCATCAGATGACTAACCCAAGGTCATATGACTCACCCGATGACTCATTCAAGGCCATATGACTCATCCGATGCCTCATTCAAGGTCATATGACTCATCCGATGCCTCATTCAAGGTCATATGACTCATCCGATGACTCATTCAAGGTCATATGACTCATCCGATGACTCATTCAGGGTCATATGACTCATGCGATGACTCATTCAAGGTCATATGACTCATCCGATGACTTATTCAAGGCCATATGACTCATCCGATGCCTCATTCAAGGTCATATGACTCATCCGATGCCTCATTCAAGGTCATATGACTCATCCGATGACTCATTCAAGGTCATATGACTCATCCGATGACTCATTCAGGGTCATATGACTCATGCGATGACTCATTCGAGGTCATATGACTCATCCGACGACTCATTCAAAGTCATATGACTCATCCGATGACTTATTCAAGGCCATATGACTCATCCGATGCCTCATTCAAGGTCATATGACTCATCCGATGCCTCATTCAAGGTCATATGACTCATCCGATGACTCATTCAAGGGTCATATGACTCATCCGATGACTCATTCAAGGTCATATGACTCATCCGATGATTCATTCAAGGTCATATGACTCATCCGATGCCTCATTCAAAGTCATATGACTCATCCGATGACTCATTCAAGGTTATTCTCAAGGTCATATGAGTCATGCGATGAGTCATGCTAAAATTTTTTTAAATTTTAATTCTCAGAGTTCCCGCCAATGGTTTTTATTATTTAATAGCTCATTCGAAAGGTATTTGAATGGTGAGTATTTGAGACCATCGAAGGTCTATGGAGGTTCAATAACCTTCAAAGAGTTCAATGGCATTGGTTACACACAATATCTCACAAGGGTATTATTATTACTATTATTATTATTATTATCATTATTATTATTATTATTATTATTATTATTATTATTATTATTATTATTATTATTATTATTAATATTATAAATTTTATTATTATTATTATTATTTTTATTATTATTATTATTATTATTATTATTATTATTATTATTATTATTATTATTATTATTATTATTATTATTATTATTATTATTATTATTATTATTATTATTATTATTATTATTATTATTATTATTAATATTAATATATATATACTCCGAGTTTATCCGACAAAATATTCTATCCCCCTATGGGTAATGCTCACAAGGGTACTGCTAACTCTCAACAACTCGTAAATCAACAAATCAACAAAACATACATTTATTTAAACAATAAAATAATGTAAAATTAACAAAGGTAAACTAAATATTGATGTACTACTATTTGCAGCATTATTGTTTGAAATTGGTAACGTTGAATTGATTTTCAGATATTCTATTGATCCTTTGATTGCTTGAATTTCGCTTAATAATAATTCAATCTTTTTTAATAAATAATCATGCTTCTTATCAATAATTTTCATATTCTTTTTATTTTCAACAATAGAGTTATTGAAAACTTCAATATGATCAATCAATTTAATTTTTATATTTTGTATATTTACAAATGATAGTTCATAGCTGTTTTCTAAATTCTAAAATCTTTGAGATATTCTTTTTCCTGGATGCTTTGACCATTTTGGTTTGTCGAGAATATATAAAATATCCATCAACTTGGCTGTATTCGGACAAACACATATTGATTTATTAAAAGACTCCACTGTTATTGTTGTATTGTGTGAGCACACACTCGTTATAATAATTAGCAATATGAATATAGTTTTCATGGTGTATCAAATCAAAACCTTTCTTTTACATTTATAGTCTATCAACCAATCAAAATCATACGGTATTAGTATAAATAAAACATCATATTTTAAATTATTGTAGAAATGTCTCATTTTATGGAAAATCTTTTAAGCGAAGTTATCAACAAGAAGATTATGGAAAGCCTGAGTTTCCTGGTGGACCGGACCGAAAAGATTATAGAAGGAAATCATATTGATTATGAGGATGTGCTCAATTCCGATTGCATCGAAACGAAAAAATTATATTTTCATAGGATTTTTAACTGTCTATGTGACGAAGAGATGAAGTGGACCCGAATACTAGTAGGGTTCGCTTATATGAAGATCATAATCGAAAAAAGTTTATGGGACTCGGAACATTATTATCAGTGGTCTCAAGAAGTAATACTTTTATAATCTATATTTTATTAATATTTATTTTCTAGATAATCAAGTCAAAGTTTCAACCATGGATTGAAGCCAATGGCGGATGGAGCGTACTGAATCAACTCGCCAGAAATGCGAAGGAAATAGATGAACAGAAAATGAAATTTAAAAACTATATAAAACTTGCAACAGGTGTTGCTATTTTGTATGTTTTATCCAGATTTTTAAATAAAAATTAATATAGTTATTTTGTTTGATTTTTAAATAAAATTTTAAATAAATTTACAAACAATAATTAACTAAAATTTATTAACACATTCGCAGTCGTCATCTCCACATTTCATTATATTTTCAACGACATGATCAATACAATCATTCGTAATATTATCTTTAGGTTCCTCTATAGGTTCATCTATAGGTTCATAGATTTCCTCATCAATTTCTTGAGTATCGGTTTCTTGAGTTTCTTCCTGATCATCAAATCCTGTATCTTGACTCTCAACTATCCAGCCGATATTTAAGGCATTTGTAATAGATAATATGTCCTCAATTTTCACACCAGCTATTTCTGCTAACTTTTCTAACAAAAAGTTGATTAAAAATTCTAAATAATAAATAATTCGGTAATTAATTAATCATGTTAACCTTTTTCTGTAGTCATTTTCATCACATTAAAACTATATTATAAGTTTGTTTATAGATTTTCTTTGTTAAATTTGCATGTCATTTGCATTTATGTTGCAATTAATAAAGAGAAAAACAAATATGACTAATACATTTATTAAATATAACATTAAAATATTTGTGAAAATCTAGCAGACATAATTTTCCAAATAGGAGAATATACATCATTATTATCAACTTTATATCCCTGGATTGCGATTGTTATATACCAATTTTCATTTTCTTTGAAACTGATTTCATCAAAAGCATCATAAAATCTTGCATATCTATTGTTGAACCATGAATGTTGATTATATGATAGATTCGAATCTAACCGTTTAAAAACATCATCAATAGTTTTAACATCAATCATTGAAAGCGTGCCGGATAAGAATTCAAATTTAGTTGGAATTAGCTTGACTGGTGCAACCAATTTCATATTGATTTCTTCTTTCAAAAAATACATTTTGTAGTTTTGGAACATTTGAACTGGTTGTACCATTTCTTTAGGTTTTTCGGTGCATGAAATTTTCTTGGTCATATTGAATAATGATTAAATTGAAATGTTACAGGGTTTTTATACCTTTGACTCATGCCTATCAACCAATCAGATTATAGCATGTCTTTGTTTAAATTTGCATGTCATTTGCATTAATGCTGCATTTATGTTCTATTAATGTGACATATTATTATTAATGTTTTATTATTAATGTTTTATTATTACTATTATTATTATTTCTATTATTATTATTACTATTTATATTATTATTATTTCTATTATTACTATTTATATTTATATTATTACTATTATTACTATTATTATTTATTACTATTTCAAATATAAAAAAAAACACAAACAAAAATACATTTATTGATATCCTAAATCAACAATCCGGAAATAGTGAAACCTTCTCAGAGTTTTCACTAACTCCCATTCGACATATCGCCGAAATCGATCGGCACAACATGAACATCCAAACATACATTGATACTCCGGCTCCATTTGCTTCATGGTTCTATTAATCTTGATATCCCATAAGAATTGATGGAATACCTCCATGATTCTAATTTGAGTGGCATAGAAAATCAAATCCGGAATGATTTCAGGTTCTCTATCCTTGATTATTTCTGCAATTTGCGGATAATAATATTTTATCCTATTCAGCATCACTTCTAAATATTTTTCTAAAATAATAAATATAAAAAATGTGAAAATAAAAATTTTAAATTTACCGTAGTCGTCAATATCTTTCATTAGATTTGCTGCGCTTGGTATTTTGTACATTTTGTTGAATAAATGAATCCTAAACAAAAAACCGTTTGTTTAAATCAATCAATAACCAATTAGAAATTAACCAATTAGAAATCGACCAATGAAATTATCTCATTTCGAACATTGTCAACAAATTCTCTATACTCCAAATTTCTCAACCCTAACATGACAACCTTTCCACTAGCAAACACATTGACACATATAGGGTTATATTTTAATAGTCTTAGTGCCGGAAACAATTCCGGTTCAAACATACAATCACATTTTTTCGACATGTTATATAGATTGATACTATGTCCCATATCCATAGTAACGGTAATTGATTGGATTATAATATTATTTATTCGATATTGTAATTTATTAATATCCAAAGGTTTCTTACATCCCATGATTCTACATTTACCAGTCTTGAAAAATATTATCGGATATTTCCCGCTTCTATCGATAATTTGCTGGTGTTTTCCTGGTGGGAACCTCATATTCGATACATCAAAATTTCCTCGATAATTCAAATTTGCTAACATTATTAAATCATTTATGAAAATTAGTCTTTATATACAAATTGAGCACGAGTTCATTAAATCATCGAATATAAACAAATACACATATATTTATAAAATTTTTGAAATGGAATTAAGAAATGATGCAGTATACCAAATCGTTGGTCCGAGTGGTAGTGGAAAAAACATTATTTGTTTGCAAATTACTAAAATCAAATTTATTCAAATCAAAATTCAACAGGATTTATTGGCATAGGGGTGCTGATGAAGAACATGGATTAACTCAATCAAATTTCTGTAAATTAAAAAACATGAAAATAGTAAAGAGATTCGATAAAAACTGGTGCAGCCGATTAAAGAAAGGTGATGTCATTATTATCGATGATTTGTATCAAGAAGCTAATAAAGAAAAAGATTTTAATAATTTATTTACAAAGATCAGCAGACATGTCGGTGTAACAGTTATTTTCATAACACAAAATCTATTTCATCAAGGTGGGGCACATCGAACACGTAATTTAAATGTACAATATTTAGTTATTTTCAAGAATCCTAGAGATGCAACAGTGATTGATTTTCTTGCACGTCAAGCATACCCTAACAATCGTAATTTTCTTATCAGTGCATTTCAAGATGCTACAAAAATATCTCATGGATATATATTTCTTGATTTCACACAACAATGTCCCGATGATTTACGTGTAAAAACAAATATTTTCAACCCAAAAGGTGCCATGGTTTATAAACAAAGTTGAAAACCTCTATGAATAATAATGTTTCTAAAGCAAGGGTGAAAAATATTAGGAAATTAAGAAAAAGTATTAGAAAGAGTATTAAAGT